>PVIJ01008699.1:24976-72430 GCA_004024925.1 Scalopus aquaticus
AATGGTAAGATGGATATGGTGGGATGAATTTAGGCAAAGTCGTAAGATTTACCTAAAAATAAGATTAGAATAAGTCATATGACTTAAGAATAACTCATAAGATTACCTACAAAATATCACCCAAAATGAGCAAACAAACAAAAAAGTACAAGATGATAAGGAAGGAATGTCATTAGAAGATATAACATAAAACATTATTTTTGGAAACACATATTTAAGGTAAAATATAAGACACAATTTCAGCCTTGTAAGATTGGTATGAGAATGAACTGCATGAAATTTGAGAGCATTGAAGAAAACATTTCTCTTATGAAACTCTTTTAAAGGGGCTTATGGATCTGCGAATCTCATACACTAATATTATTAATTTATCCTGATGGTGATTTGGTTTTACTCATCAAATGTAATAAAAAATACATATGTTCTTTCATTCAGCTATTGCATTTATACTCTAAAATATGGAGAACAAACAAAAATGTTATGTTCATTTGCTATAGTATAGTCAATAAAAATATTCAACAATGGTGAGGTAGTCATGTGATAGGGAATGATCATGTCTATAAAAAGTTACCACATTAAAACAATTAAATTTTAAGTTAAAATTACTTAATTTTCACTTTCTCTTATGAGTGCATAAATGTGCATAAACACATACACGGTTGATAGAGAAAGGTTAGATGAAAATGCTTCATAATGTTAATTTGGAGTTTTCTAATCTGAGCTGAAGAACATTATGGGTCTTTTATTTTGTAATTTCTAAATATTTTACAATAAATATATGCCAACTTTATATTCAAATTGTTTTACTTATGTTAAATAATTTGATTAAAATGCATTTCATGTATGGATATCAGACAATAGGAGGCAAAAGATAGAATTTCTGGGGAAAAATCAATTAAAAATTGGAGAACAAATATTCAAGTTTATGAGATTTTACACTTATTGACAAAAAATAGTAATGTCTTGTTTAAGAGTTACTCTTCAAAGAACAATTACTTTTCCTTTGCTCCAAATCCCCACAAAAAATAATTAATTCACACTTATATCGAGTATAAAACAGATCAGAATGTCCAACAAGAGTTATGTGTGACACTTAAAGACAGAAAAGAAACAGATGCTGAGTATAACCTGCCATTTCTAATATCAGACAGTCTAACTACAGTTCAACTTGTCTCCTGCTAGATGAAGCATAAATCCGGAGAGAGAAGCCACACTTGAGCTGGGAACTCTCCCACATTCAATGTCATTCAAAAGAGGCTTCAGGGGAAGCAATGTGCTCTTTTGGCAGCAGACACATCCACTTTTTTCTTTAGATATCTAAAAACAATATTAAGAGTTCCTGCTGGACAGCATAATTCCCCTTTCAAAGGCAAAATCAACATGTATCATCTAACATGATACTTTATTTAAAATTATTTGTTGAAAGAATCATTAAAATAAGTCTAGAATGACCAGATGTAAATATGCACTAAATAACACTTAATCTCAATTCTGAGCTCCCAAAGATAAAACAAATAGATCCTATATTTGAGATGCATGAATCATTTTGCCTAAGGTTTGCATCCGGATACTATCTAATTATTAACACTGCCTGTATTTCATTTACAAAAAAAACAGTGGTGACCTTATGAAAATCCCTTGTTTGGGGGGGGGAATGTACTGGCCTTAAAATTAAAAAAAAAAAAAAACACAAAAAATCTGGGAATATTTCTAGGTTACAGGCAGGTTTTCTGTGAATGCCACCAACATTTTAGTCTAGAGAACTGTGAAATCCTTTTGTTTAACTTCATTCATCTTTATCATTTGTTTTTCATGAAATTCTCCTTCAACATCGTCGCATCAAGAAATGTGAAGAAGCAGTTCAAGTACATGGAGTTCCTACTATGTCATGGAATTTTGTGGGTTTACACATCTTATGACTATGCTGGTATACATACTTCTGTATTTATGCATATATGATTCATGCATTAAATTGTATGCTTCAGTTGCAAATATGGGAGAACTAACATTATATGAAATATTGCACATGTATAAATAGGCTTTCATGACAGGTAATGGTTATCTGGTATGAAATGATACATAGGAATAAGAATAAGAAAAATATATTCTTAAGAACAAAATAAGCATTAGAAAAAAATATATTACTTTGTCCATTGATATATAATTTTAGTTACTATTAGAGTTCAACAATTTTACATGTGTATAAATATATATATATATATATATATAAAAAGACTGGATCAGAATGTTCAAATGTTTTATGCATATATCATATGAATCATATATTTATAAGTTTTATACATATATCATTTTATATATTTATATGTGTGTACATTTATATACACATATGTGTGTATATAAATGTATATGTGTGTATATGTGTGTGTATGCATATATATATTATTGTTAGAGATCTACATATATACATATATATATATATACATATATATATATATATATATATATATATCACCAGCATAAATTTTCTGACGCCCTTGCTAGGTATGAAGCCTGGGGGATAACTCTGAAGCCTCTTCTATGCCAGTGTTATTCAAAATGTGTTCTGAGAAAGATTGTTATTGATCCACAATTAAGTAAATACAGAAAATTGAGAGCAAATGCTTGACAATGTTTATAGCAATTTCACAGGGCAATTTTATTTCTGTTGGATCTAATAATAAAATGTATGAAAAAATGTATGTATGAAAAAACCATCCACAACAGATTAAAAATTTGTTTTAGAAAATGTCCTTCTCCACACATTCCCTACAGTGAAGATAAAAAATACCTTTCTACCCTGGGTCTCATTGTTTCCCAGCAATACAGAACCTAGTTGTTCTCAGCAGTCATGTCAGTATTGTATCTCTGTCAATTTTCCACCTTTCCTCTCACTTCTACACTTTAGAGGAGCTTCCTGAAGTCACCTTCCAAATAAATCACATGACTCCATATTTCTGTCTAGGGTTATGCTTCTGATATAAGGGAATTTGTTTGTTATCTGATATCTATAACAAGTCTTGACAGATAGTAGCTGTTATACAAATCTTAATTAGTCCATGTTTATTATTATTTGTAGGTTGGGTGATCTTGGAAATATCAGTCCACTTTTCTATTTCTCAGCTTCCTCATGTATGTATGAATGTTCAAAATACATAAACTCCAAAGCAATTACTTACTTCCAACTCCATCGTTAATTTGTTTTCTGAAGGACTGTTTGAAATGACTTTTAAAATGTTTAAATGAATAGACAATTTAATTTCACATCATGATGTGGTGCTACAAAGATGACACATTATGATGGGAGTGCTAATGATTGTCTTAAACAGAGAAGTCAAAGGTTCTTGAGAAGACACCAGCTGCCTAGCCTGGAGTGAGAGCATTTCAACAGAACATGTGCAAAAATCATGAGACCACTATTACTGTGCAATTTTTCTAGTGTCATACAGGCTGAGAATATTCTTGTAGAATATATTCTATTCCACAGCATGCAAGCACATCCCACATGTCCAGAGGCAGCCCATGAGCTCCAGGAATGCTGTTCCTTCATGCTGTACCTCTGTCACACTGTGAAATTCATCTTCCCAATCCAGCTTCACTGTCAACAACACCTTCTCCTTCTTGAGGTAGATATAATGAAGGGCTGCAAATGTAAGCTGGAAGGTGCCTCAAACATTTAAGAGCCTAAGCCCTTAAATGGTCAAGATAGTTGGATCAGGAAAAGGGCTTTGGGAATGTAATATGGCCCAACTCACTGCAAAGCCCAGGATTCAGATCAACAACCTGTCACTAAGTTCCTGCTGTAGGGTTCTTGGGCCAGATGTTTATATCTTCAACAAGTATATATGTGATTGGTTGAAATGTGAACTGTAACTGTGGAAGCAATACATGGATAGCCCTATGTTCAAAATAGAAGTGGAAAATTGTATTCTCAATTGCAAATGGGAACTTTAACAATGTGCTATTAAATATGAACTGAGATGTTATAAAGTTGCTATATAATTTAAAACCATGTAAAATATACACCTATATTTTCTTTATAGAATGTTTTAAACAATGTTTATATTCAAGAGAGTGATAAATTACAGTTAACCGAGGTTAAGTAGAAGTGATATTGATGAGAAGCAGGCAATATGGAGTGTATTTAGAATTTGGATAGACAGAGGGAAAGAAGAAATCATTTGAAAGTAAATCATTGTTTTAGCACGCCATGTTGAGAATCCAGGACATAAACTAGAGTTAACCTGTAAGATTAATTTTTTAGGGAAGAGGGAAATTATCATGGTAAAGCATGAGACTAACGGCTTCTTTTGGCAGACAAAAGCTTGAAATATGCATGTCTACCTAGACGACATTTAATTTCTTTTTTTTTAAGATTTATTTATTTATGCATACAAGATGGGGTACAGGTCAGAGGCATGGGGCAGCGAGAGGGTTCACCAGAGACAGAGTGGGGAGCAAAACAGGCAGAGTGACAGAAAAACACTGCTGAGAGAAGCAGCAGGCAAGGCTGGAGAGGTCTGCCGCGCCATGTGGGAATCTCCCCGGCTGGGCGTCGAACTCGCCTTGCTGCTGCAGACAGGCTCCACAGTGCAGCGCTTAACCGCTGCGCAACCAGGGAGGCCCCTACAACATTTAATTTCTATAATACTTTGGGAAGACACCAAAAACTCTTAAATCCAACTCTAGATTAGTTGAATAGAACAAAGCACTAAGACTACATAGAGAATTATGATGACTTAACACTTTAGTGTTGACTGTGTTTTGGGTGCTGTGCTTTATACACATAGCCTTATTGAATATAACAAACATGAGGTAAAATTTCTACCCTTAATCTTTTCTTTAAAAAAAAAAAAAAAATATATATATATATATATATATATATATATATATATATATATATATATATTTACTTATTTTGGCATAGAAGAGCTGGGGTATTGGCCAGAGGTGTGGGGCTGGATGCATGAATGACATGATTCACCAGAGACAGAGTGGGGAGCAGAACAAGCAGAGTGACTGAAACACACTGCTGAGGGGAGCAGTGGGCGAGACAGGAGAGGTGTGCTGCATCGCATGTGGGTTATCTCCTGGTGAGGGATTGAACTCAGGCCATAGTGGTGGTGCTACTGTGACTTAACCCCTAGGCCACCAGGGAGGCCGCTTAACATTTCTTTACTGGGAAAACTGAGGCATATCATGGCCAGCATCACACAATTTGAATGAAGTAATGTTCACTCTAGGGCAAGAACAGATAATGATCCTTAAAAAAGAACCATAACGTCCAATGGAAAAACTAAGAATTCACTGTATTTCTTGGGGATTGAGGTGGATTTGTTCAGTAGAAATTAGAAAATACATTATGGGTTACAAAAAAGCAAAAGGAATTAAAAAAAAAAAAAGAGGCTACATTCAGCCTAAGGCTACATAAGCATACTTATACCTCCCAGAAAAGGTTTTGGTGCAAATACAGGTCTTTATGGTATGTTGAAAAAAAAAGTGTCTTTGGAGCCCATTATTCATCCAATGTGTTTATTATTCTATATGAGATGCTCTCTTCTTTATTTTATTTAATCTTAATATTCTTTTATGACTTGGCATTATTATTCTCATTTCCAGATAAAGTATATATGAGTAACTTTATATAAAATTGTGTGTTGCTTAGTCTCAACTATTCACTGACTGCTAACATTTTATATCATACTATCTTGCACTTGTAAATACTTACTTACTTCTTTTCCAAATAGGTTGTGGGTATCTTGAGGTGTGGGAGCCTCTATTATCTATCTTTGTCTCAATCATTACTATAATTTTGGACTATAGTAGGTGCAAATAAATAAAATATATTTTTTAACTATATACAGGGTTTCTTTTGTAAATCCTCCTACCTGAAGAGTCTATTAAAGAATTTCAGCAAAGGGTTCTTCCTAGTGATGCAAGGGGTTAAGTCTCAGCACTATAAAGCTGTCTGTAACCACTGCAGCAGGAGTTCAGTCCCCAGAAGGAAGCTAACCCACATGGCACAGCAGACCTCTCCTGTTTCACCCACTGCTCCCCTCAACAATGTATTTCAGTAGATCTGCCTGTTCTGCTCCCCACTCTGTGTTTGGTGAATCCTCTTACGTCTCCTCTACCCCATCCTTCTTCCCTACACCCCAGTTATTTTATGAATAAATAAATTAAAAAAATAATTTCAGCAAAGGAATTAAAATTCTTCATACACTCAAGTAAGCTGTTGAACTCAAAGATGTTTTCTTTAAAATGAGGGAGATTACACTGAATAGATCTCACCTCCTGTGCTTCCTCCTAGTCTCTCTCTACCTTGGATCACACTAAAGCAAAGCAAACCTTTATCGAGACAAGACAAAATATATGCATCACATCTTCTTGATCCAATCATCTATTTTTGGACATCTGGGTTGCTTCCATACCTTTGCTATTGTGAACAGTACCGCAATGAACATACAGGTGCATGTATCCTTTCGGATTAGTGTTTTTGTGTCCTTTGGGTAAATTCCCAAAAGTGGGACTGCTGGGTCGTATGGAAGCTCCATGTTTAGCAGTTTGAGGAATCGCCATACAGCTTTCCATAGTAGTTGGACCAGTTCACATTCCCACCAGCAGTGTAAAAGGGTTCATTTTTCTCCACATCCTTTCCAGCATTTGTTGTTGCCTGTATTTTTAATGTGTGCCATCCTCACAGGGGTACTATTCAGCATTCAAAGACGATAAACACATGCAATTTGCAGCGACATGGATGGAATTAGAGGGGATCATACTCAGTGAAATAAGCCAGAAAGAAAAAGAAAAATATCGAATGTTTTCACTTATAACAGGACTATAGGGAAACCAAATAGGAGAGAGACACTCAGCAGGTGGAGGGAGGGGAGGATAAGGGCACAAAATGGAATAAAAAAGAACACAAGGGACCATGGAGATGGATCAAGGGTGAATTGGTGGTGGGCTACCCAAGGAGAATACAAAATGTAAAAGACATAAATAACAATAAAAATATATATTATAAAAAAATAAAATAAATAAAACTCATCATTCTTCTAGGGAAAAATAGTAAAACAAATTTTTCTCTAAGAAAGATCTTTATAAACAAATAAAAAATTATTAAACACAAAGCAAACCATCTTAATAACCTCTGACTCATTTGCAAGTTCACTCTTATTTGATCAATATATTAATGTTGGGATACGCTGTGACTCTATCCTCAGGCACACTTTCCCACTCAGTCCTGTATTATACCGTCTCATGAATGGATCATGACCCAAGGGTATGAAGGCAAATTTTTGTCCCTTTTGCAGCTTTCCTCAATGCCAGATGCAGATATCCAACTTTATACTCAAATCTCCATTTGGAATTACAACAGGAGCCTCACAGTGTGGCCAGAGCATCTCTGATATAACGTTTTTTTCTGCATTTTTTCCATATTGTGAAAAACTGAATCATCATTAACAAAAGCGTTGTGTGTGTGTGTGTGTGTGTGTGTGTGTGTGTGTGTGTCCCCAATTCATGTCCACTGGCAAATCTTTTTGGCTCTAACTTTAAGGTTCATTCAATACCTCTAACATTAGAATTCTGATACAAAGGATCACTATCTTGGCCTGGATTTCTACAAAAACCTCTCTGCTGATATGCTTGCTAGACTTATCCCTTTTCCAATAAGAAGCTAGAACAATTCCTTTAAAATTGATCCCATCATGTAATTCCTCTATCCAAAATAACATAATGGTTTCCTTTTTCATCAAAATTAAAGCTTAAATCCTTAATATATCCATAATCACTGTATTTTTCACCCCTTTGACTTTATCATCTTCATATTCACAAAACAACAGTCCCTCAGAGTCCCTGTCTAATCTTTAAGCTCATCAGATATACTCCACCTAAAGGTATTGCGAGAAATACCACTCAGTTATAGTATAGTCTATGCCCAAAGTTAACCTATTGACAAGCTTGTATGAAAAATTATTCCACACTCACTTATTACCATTCCAAAATGCCTGCTTTTCATTTTCAGATTATTTTATAACTTTGTATTATCTAACATATGATTCAGTTAATCATTTATTTATTTTTGTTTTTGTTTTTTGGCTTTTTTATTTGTTTGGTTTTTTGGTCTATCTTCTCCCACTAGAATGTGTGATAAAACCAGGGAATTATTTTATTCACTGTCACTCTTCTACTAAAAGCCAAAACAGTGCCTGGAACACAGAAAATTCTCCAAAACATATTTTGAATGAGTAAATAATTTCATGAAAGGAAGATATTTTCCTGCTCACTTTCTCCTGCTATCACTACACTGGTCAACACATTTTTACAAAAGTCATGTTACTGAAATAAAATTAGTCATTTCCCATCAATTTGTATGTGCTCAATATGAATATGACAGTCATCAAATTCTAATTTTGTCTCTAGTTATTTTGTAATCTGCAATAAATTGATGTTTACATCACAAAATGCATGCCAATAGTAATAGGCCTATGGTTAATACCTGTAAAAAATCAAGCTATAGACTACTTCTTAGATTTCTTCTCTTGCCTCTTGTGCAGCTGTTCAAGAATAGAATAGATGAAAGACGGTTTCCATTGGGCAAAAGCACAGACTTAAGACTCAGTTTCGAAGAGTCTAGAAATAGTCTCCATTCTTGTTGGTCATAAGTGATTTCTAAGGCATTTATGAGACCCTCAATATCAGAACAGAATACCAGAGTACTTTCCTTTCTGAAGAAAGGCTCCAACTGATGGTGGTGCTTTCGATAGAAAGTAATTGTGAACTCTTCTTCTGGAAGATTCCATTGTTGGAGTCTTGATCCTAGCAATTCTGCCTTGTTCTTCGATAAGGCCAAATCACAAACCAGGTCATTTAGTTTTTCCTGTGTTAGTCCATATGGGACTGATGATGCATCACAGTGAAAATGTGGATCATTGCATGCTGATGAAACAGAAGAAGAACAGCTCAGCTTACCCTTGTCCTCATCAGATGAATCAAGAGAATATTCTCCTGGAGGTTCTGGAATAGAAAGTCCCTCGCCATGTGGAACTGGTCTCAGTGCAGCCAGAATGTTTTGGCAGACTAGTCTCGACTCCTTTTGCTTCGTTATTCCGCCGGAAAGAGAAGGAACCAAGCAGAAGTAACAGTCTTTTATGTGGTTGCTTGGCTCTCTCCACACCATGGGGACTGCAAATGGCATGGATGGTCTTTTGCCATTTAACCACTGTGAAAGCTGTGTTGTACATGTAGCACAGCATATATGCCGGGCCCAAGGCTTGTTTTGGTCACCAACCTTGCATCTGAAGTCAAGATGATAAGCCTTCTTCACTTGAGAAGTGATACTTTCTTCTGGTTGGCTAATGTCATTTCCCCACAAATACAGCAGAAATTGTCCATGCTATTAATGCACTTTTGAGGCATCATTGTTCTGTATTGTGCCTAAATGGATAAAATCGTAACAGTTCTATGGAACAGTGGCTTCAACTGTCTTGCACAAAGTCTGAAATATTGTCAATGCTCAACATTTCTGACAGGGCTTTCTATAGTGCACTGCTGACATCAGCTTACTTCAGCAGTCGCCTGGCAGTAGTATTACATTGCATCAGAAAATAATGCAATCAACTCTGGATGATGTGTGCTTGATGGTGCTATGCAATGCAATGCAATATTACATCATTCTAGGCTGATTTAGGATGTTGTTTCAGTCCTGCTGGATACATTTACATAGTGAAACATATAAAATTAATTATATGAAATATCTTCAAAACAAGAGCTAATAAAAACATTTCAGGGTTATATTCATGTTCATCACACCAAGATACTACAGATTACAGACTTTTTAAGTCAGTAACAATCTCAATGTTGACCAATGTTATCTAAATAATCATCATTGTCATAAATCATTTTCCCATTTGGTGTTAACCTATCCACATGCATGTCTGTGACTTTATATATATATATATATATATATATATATTTTAAAGTACATGATGATTTCATTGGAACACTTACACATACACGCACAGAGAAAGAGAGAGAGAGCGAGAGAGAGAGAGAGAGAGAGAGAGAGAGAGAGAGAGAGAGAGAGAGAATGAGAGAAATCAAAGTTTTACTTAGCTTAAGCATTAAGGGAATTGTAATACATGTTTAAATGGTGACTCCAGCTCAGCTACTCTTGTACAGTGACTGCTTAAATTTTATATGTTGTCCATATTAATGTGATTGAGGGGAAAACCTTCATTATTAAATCATTTGATGTTCTGAATATTTGAACTAATTCAGAGTTACAAGGATTTGGTCCCTTAAGTAGAAAAATAGCAACATAAACTAAACAAGACTCTGGAAGACATATACACTAATAATATTGTGAAAACACATTGATTGAATCTTAATTACTAATACCTTTTGCTTAAAAAATCCCATCTAACCTGTATAATGCATTTCTGATTAACGATATGGCCACCTTTGTAAAAACAATTAACCCAATTATGACTCTATATTTATAGGGGTAAATATATTTTAAAGTATTCAAAGACATATTTTCCACTTAGATTTTATTTCATGCCACATCATTTCTAAGTTGCTGTAGCCTACCTTTCATTAAAAGTTGATGTGACAGATTGCTGTAATTTTCAAATTGCTAAATACTTCTGTCAAGCCCCTTAAGGCATCTTGAGAATTTAGTTCTTGGATTTGTTGGGAAGATTCCCAGGTTCTCCTTTTGGTGGGGATGAGGTGAGCAACAGCTTGAAACTATGATTCATTTCTGTTTGAGTTTCTCTCAAATACTTGCAGGAAAAGAAAATGACTAATCACCTACTAAAAATGGCAACAGATGCCATAAGCAAAATTTCATTCAACCTGTTAACTTTAGTTCCCATGTAAGAATCATTTAATTAAAAATCTTAGTTTTAAAATATCATTTTTTAAAAATAACATCTGCTTTAAAGGATGAAGTAATAAATTTTATGCTCAATATTTAACAAAGTTCTTTACAATGACCTTCTTTTACACTTCAGTTTATGCACACCAATATACACTGACATACAGAAAAATATTTTGCAGTCACATGAAGTTATACTTATAATATATATGTTTCAAGAAGGAACTATCAACATTTTACACACAAATTAAACATTTTTAAAAATCCTAACAGTATCTTGGTTAATATGAAATAGCAATTGCTTTTATTTAATATTTTCTCTTTTCCTTTGCATTCTAAATAAATTTTCTTCAATGTCTCTTTGAGTTAAAAATAGGACCAAGAAATAGCAGATAATTATAAAATAGCAGACAAATTCAAAACTCTTCCCAAACCAAGCAGTGAGCAATGACAAATATTTTAGAGAGCAGAGAATTTGTACCTAGTATTTGAAAGAGGCAATATGAAGTGGAATGGGATAAAGACAGGGGCAAATTTGTGAAAGACAAGAAAGAAGGGATATAATGCTAAGATTGTTTCTTACCAACTCCCCAGGTTGGAGGAAAGAAGCTGTAGCAGTATATAATGATTTAGTGATCTAAGTCTACTTAAGACATCCATAAAGACACTACCATTTGGGGCCTGGAAGTAGCAGGAGTGGCTAGTTCCCCCCTCTTCTAACCAGTACTCACAATCATAAGGGCCTATATAAAGGAAGAGCTGAGCTATCACTGAGAAAAAAAGTTTTAAAAGTATTACATTCACATCACTACATCTTATTACTTATTAAAATAATTCTGTAAGTGGGGCCTCCCTGATGGCACAATGGGTTAAGCCAGTCCAGTGGAGCTGTAAGCTGCTGCCACGCAAGTTTGATGCACAGTAAGGGAGATTCCCACATGGCACAGCAGACCTCTCCTGCCTTGCCCGCTGCTCCCCTCAGCAGTGTATTTCTGTCAATCTGCCTGTTCTGCTCCCCACTCTGTCTCTGGTGAACCCTCTTACTCCCCCATACATCTGGCCTGCACCCCAGCTTGTATGCATAAATAAATAAATCTTTTTTAAAAAGTTCTGTAAGCTTACAACAAGGAAATCAAGAATTATAGAAGATAGAAATTTGAAGAGACATAATAAGTGGTAGAGTCAGAATCTACTAGAATTTCTGACATTTATCCAATTGTACATCTACTACACAAGCTTGAACATGCATCCCAGACATTTTGTAGACATAAAACAAAACAGTTCACAAAAGTCAAGTGACTTTCAAAGTATCAAAAATATAAGTGAGGAAGTATTATTTTATTATTTCCAATCAGATGATACATACATGATTTTGAAAAAAAAATCTTTTGGTTTTTTTGAGCTAAGTTTTATTTAAAAATTAAGAATAAACCAGGTCATCCTCAAGGTTTTCCCAATTCTAAAATGTATAGACTTTACTCTGTAACAGCTATAATTAAAATTTTAAACTGATTGATAGCAACAAAAACAATACTAAATTGCCTTGGATAATGGTAAATACCATTGATAGATTGATAAAAACTAAATAAAAGCTACTGATATTGTATAGGAACCAGTAGAAATAATGCCAGGAATGACTGATTAACACTTTGTGTGCCAGCCATTTTCTGTGCCACCGCATGAATGGTATTAGCATTCAGTAAAACACACACAACTCCTGAACTACTGGATATTAAAAAAACTGTAATATCTCTCATAAAACACCTTACACTTTCACCAACACAATATGTAAAGCTTCTAGACTGAGTATGATCAAAGAAATAGCTCTTAATAGTTCCAAATAATCCACCATGGCGTGAAAACCCGGAGACTAGATGAACACGTATTAATACGTGAGCGGACCACAAAGTGTAAATATAAGTATTAGCCATTGGCGAGATTCAGAAAAACTACAAAAGTAGTATTTTTTGTCATAATTACAATATGTGTAATATATGCTGTTTTTACTTGGAACAATAACTAATAATCCTTTCCCTTTTAACATTGATGACTAATTGATTTGAATCTCAGAATGCAGACTAGTGAATGTTCTACACATATTATAAACCAAACTTTAGCTCCCAATCAAGGTAGTAATAACAAAGTACATGAAAGAGAAACGTAGTGTTACTCAAATATGGCAAGTTAAAAATCAACCTTCTACTCAACTGATAAAACAAAATGAATTTATTAATAAATGAGAGTATATAATCCCATACACAGTAATCATAACTTCAATTATTTTCAAAAATCACCAATTTGAATCTTGAAAATCTAATAATTTAATTTTATGATGGTATAGCTATAGTTTTATTCACTGAACCACAATTTTAGAAACTTTCTTTCTATTTATTTATAAAAATACATACATTAGTTCTAAGATTAACTTCTTTGAAACACATCTTGCCACAAGATGGAGTACACCCCTTGCAACAATATCCAGGAATATTTCACTAAAGACTGATGAATTCACAATTTTGTTTTACAAATTTTAGGAATAACATAAGATAAATTAAAATATGAAAAAACTAAGTGAAATTCATTATCAAATGAATTAATAATTTATATAACTAGTTGCCACTTACAGTTTTTGTTTTTTAAATTAATTTTGAAGTATTTTTTCATTTTGGTGGACACCATATGTGTTAATTTGGAAGACTGCTGATTACACAACAACCCACTCACACCGTCTGAGCAGAAGTTTTCTATGAAGTGTTTTCTCCACAGTTATGAATAATAACTGTCTTATTTCCTTCAACCAGATTTTACTAAGTGGAGATCAAATAACCTTGTTTTCCCTCCTTTTCTTTAACAAATCAATAAGAATACTTGTTACATAAAAAGTTTAACCTTACACAGTATCTCCTTACAATAAGGCTTACTGTAAAGTAAAATCAAAATGTGTAAACTGTAGCTATCTTTTGGGACTCATCTACAACAGAATTGACCAAACCTTTCCTTACTTTCCCACTGGTTAGGTCTCTCTTCTTTCTGCACTTATGGGGAACTTCACAGGATCTTGGTGATGGGAATTTTTTTTTTTAATATATATTTTTATTGTTATTTATGTCTTTTACATTTTGCATTCCCCTTGGGTAGCCCACCACCAATTCACCCGTGATCCATCTCCATGGTCCCTTGTGTTCTTTTCTATTCCATTTTGTGCCCTTTCCCTTCCCTCCCTCCGGCTCCTTCCTGCCCCCCTCCCCCCCCACTGATTGTCTCTCTCCCACCCGGCCTCCCTATAGTCCTGTTATAAGTGAAACCATTCAATATTTTTCTCTTTCTTTCTGGCTTATTTCACTGAGTATGATCCCCTCTAATTCCATCCATGTCGCTGCAAATTGCATGTGTTTATCTTCTTTCCATGCTGAATAGTATTCCATTGTGTGAATTTTATGGGGACAACTCCAGAAAGGAGGAAGCATGCATTGTACAAAAAGGAAGAATGCTATCATATATATATATATATATATATATATATATATATATATTTAAAAATCACTTGTAAGGAACCCATCTCATTAAGTACTGTGTTTTCCTAGGAGAAAAAAAAAAGTTGTTTTGGGCCTCCTTGGTGGCTCAAAGGGTTGGGCACAGCACTGAGGAGCTGTCAGCAGCTACCACGCACATTCAATGCCCGGCTGGGGAGGCGGACCCCTCCTGCCTCGCCTGTTGCTCCCCTCAGCAGTGTATTTCCATTGATCTGCCTGTTCTGCTCCCCACTCTGTCTCTGGTGATCCTTCTCACCGCCCCACACCTCTGGCCTGCACCACAGCTTGAATGCATAAATAGATAAATCTTGTAAAAAATCTGTATCTATATATAAGATCTGTTAAAAATTTCAGAGTTTTGCACTTAAAAAAAATAAAAACTCAATTAGAAAAACCTTTTTGGTCTTTACATAATTGAGGTGACATAAAAACATATATAGTAAAATAATCGTCTGGTAGAGTTTCAATCCACAATCTATAGTCTCCTTAATGTAAACAAAGATTTGTGCAAAATAAACAGATAGAAGAAAACAGAAATTCAAACCCAAAGCTTACAATACTTAGGGGAATAAAAGGAGCGTTAAGAAAAATAACAAAATTGAAAGCAATATGAAAAAAAATGTAAATGCTGGATCCATGAACAAAGATAGACTATAATCAAGCTTGAGTCATCATACCATTGTATTTGTTTCCTGTTAAAGCACTTTCTATGACTATGAAGTAATTCCTACCCATGTTTATTATAATTCTTGCTTGTCTCTGTGGGTGACAATTACAAGATGCAGATCAGATTTCAAAAGTGTGAATCATTGACTGTATGCAAGAATGAATGAATGATCAGTTACTAAAGAAATCTACAAAGACACCTGTTAGTGAAGAGGTTTTGTAGGCATCAAGGTCTTAACAACTGCAGTGGCCAGTGTGACAAACCTAAAACACCAATTCTCAGATATCACCAGACAGTGTATATTTAAATTTTATTTATTATGAAATGAGGTCAGAAAATTGACAGAAGAAAGGATAGTTAAATGATTTTTTTCTCATTGTTATTATTTGCTTTTCCCACTTAGGGAAATATTCTTTTATTATTTTTCTATTGGATGAAGTAATAACTAGTAGGGCTCTGACTCATATATAAAGGTAGTCAGGATAGTATTTTAATTAATTCGAGCAGAATCTATAATATACAAAACCTGATTGTGGTGGTGGAGAGATGGGAAAGGCAACCAGCTTTTCAGAGACAAGCTCAAGGAATGTTGACACCAAGTTCACTAAAGGGTCAGGAAAGATTTTTTACACTTGATGATAAAATTCAGAGGCAATAACAGAAACACAGTGTGTTCATAAAATAAATGGCTTAACACTTTTGTGTTAATTTATCTCTTCTTATAAGGTAACATTAAAAATAAATGACAGTCAATCTTCTGTATGTGTGGTTGTTTTTGAAATGAACAGAGTCACTGGGATATTTTTATTTTACTGTTTTGCTTCTGTCATCATTTGTCTTTTTTTTTTTTTTAATTTGCCAAACATTATTTTTTTAAAGTCAAGGGACGCATAGAGACAATTAGAAGGAAAAGGTATGACACGTGATGACAGTCGTTCAGTTAATACTTATCTGGTGCCTGGAAGCTCCATGTGACCACGAGAAGGTCAAAGCCACAACTGCAAGGCCACACCAAGAGAATATTCTCAGAACATTAAATGGCCATTGTAAGTCTATTTTATAATGAAGAATGACACTAAAATTAAAGTAATTTTTATTATTTTAGTTCTCGAGTTCATCTCTTCAATATTCACAATATGTCAGACATCACTCAGATGGTCAAATATTTAAATTCATGCCTTACTAAATTATGCTATTCAATATCACAGGCTGACACCTCCAGCTGTTTAATAATTAGGTTGAAAGAAGTATAGAGATAGGTTACCAAGAGTGAAAATTGGATGACTTCTAAAATTTGATACTGAAATCTCACTCCATAAATAAAAAAGTGAATTTTTAAATTTTCAAATTAAAAATAATACATTTTAAATATATAATTTTAAGAAAATAATGACATAATAAAGTCAAAAAAGCGTAACTATCAGGTTATAAAAATTATTTTTGGCTGCATACTTATAATTGACTTATTGTACGACATTTCATTAAATACTTTAGATATAGAAAATGCTTAAAATATACAATGAACATTAGTTCAAGATAATAAGATAGGACCAGTGTTAGAACAACATTCTTCCCTCCCCAAAAAATGATTATCCTGAATTTGATAGTTATTATCCTTATGCATTAATCTGTGTTTTTAGATATAAGTGATACATATTTATAATACATATCTATGTAATAATAATAAGTAATCCTTTGACATTTAAAATCATTATGTAAATATGTCATGCTGCATGAACCCTTCTGCTTAATGTTTTTTTTATTCAGTCTGAGTTTGTGAGATTCATTCATAATAATACCAAAAAGTTTACCTCATACATTGTCACCACCATTGTATTAATACATTACAACTTACTTATCTAGATAGAGAGTTATATTTTCACTTTTTTCTATGTAAACAACACTGTTAAAAATATTCTTAGGATACACACTAGGAGTAAAACTGCTGGGTTCTAGATTATGGGCAGCTTCAATTTTATAAGTAATATCAAATGGTTGTCCCAGCTTACCAGAATAGATGAGAAATTCTGTAGTCTCCCCACTATTTCATTTAGTAAGTCTTTAATGTATTCCAAATGTTTAGAGGTTCTCATTTTTTTTTTTTTTTGCAACAATGCCTCTTCCCAGCATGGCAAATGACAGCTAATAATCCTGTGCTGCAAAAACTAAACCTCACTCCTCAGTCAAGAAACACAGAAGAATCTTCCTTTCTTTGTCCTTAAAATGCTTAGAGCAACAATAGTCCTAAATAACAACCAAAATGCATCATATAATATTTGAAAAACAATGACAGTTATTATTTACTGTGAGGTAATTATTTAATAAGCATAATAATAGGTACTTCATGTTAATTATCACATCCTTTTCCTTAGAATTATTCTGGAAGTGTAGGTTTTGTTATCCTACAGAAGTTGATTCAGCATTTCAGTTAACAGGTTTTTCATTTATTTAAGGCATTGTACCTCATAAATGACAGTCAACATTCAAACTAAATCACTCTCCAAAGCCAGGATCTCTGTTTTATAACGTAGCAGTAGGCTGTAGATTAGGGAGGTCAAAGAACCTTCCTAAGAACATGTAGAGAAAACACCAACAGTACAGAGATACTGCCTTACCAGCAGGGAAATTGTAGGAAATTGGACAGTCTGAGGTCTGATAGCAACATAGTGTGAAAGTAGTAAACTGAACAGCTTGAAAAAGAATGGAACTCATATTCTCATTTTGCAGGTGAGAGAAAGATGGCCATATGGTGACCAAAGAAGCACTCTCAGATTATTTCAGTATATGGATAAAATGTAATTGTTTGACATGTTGAACCTCAAACTCTATTAAGAAAATAAGAGATTTAGAGCACAGAACTCTATCAATGTAAAAGGCTTTTAGTAAGGAAAACAGAAAAGTCAAGGGGTGTGAAATTAGCTGTTTTCAGTGTGTGTGTGTGTGTGTGTGTGTGTGTGTGCGCGCGCGCGCGCGCGCGCTCGTATACTATACCGTGTGGGAAAGTTCGGGTCAATGGTGGATATATTTCGGTCCAATGGCATGACTAACTTCTTTAACAAAATGCTAGACAGATGATAAAGATAGATGAGTGCTTCCCTATGTCCTGAGAGTTATGAAACCGCAGACATGATCTCTTGGTCAGATTCTCCCATCAGAAACAGCTGGCTAACACAACTAGTCAAAGAGTACTACCCCAATGGGCTGACATACAAGAAACACCAGCTCTCAAATATCACCCAGCAATGTAAATTTAAATTTGATATATTATGAAATGAAAGATCAAAACATAAAATACTAAAAGAATATTAAAATGATTTTTTTTCTCACTGCTATTATTTTCACTTTCCCCACTTAGGGAAATTTTCTTTTATTCTTCTTCTATTGTATAAAATAATAACTGGTAGGGCTCTGACTCATAGGAAAAGGCAAAGTCAGGATAGTATTTTAATTAATTTGAGCAGAATGTGTGATATACAAATCCTGCTTGTGGTGGTGGAGAGATGGGAAAGACAACGAGTTTTCGGAGACATACAGTTCGAGGAATGTTGATACCAAGATCACCAAAGGATCAGAATAGTTTTGTCAGAAAGTTTTCTGTATTTTATACTAAAATTTAGAGGCAATAAAGGAAATGTTGTTATGTTTATGAAATAAATAGTTTACCACTTTAGGTGTTAATTTATCTTTTTTTTATGGATGTTCAATGAGCTAGACTCATATTCAGTTAAATTTCCTATCTGTGACTTTGGGCAAATTATTGAATCCTTTAGGCTGCATATTAATTTGTATAAGCAGGATAATAAAATAATCAGCCTAGAAGTAGAAGGGGCATTGCAAGAATTAAAACTTTTGTAGAAGTTATGCCACATAATAAATACATTTCAGAATCAATAATAATGTTATTTTTATTAGCCATAATTAACAATATTTTTAATGATGAGGTTGATAACTAAATGCTAACTGGAAAAATTTGCTTGTGTCTTTTTTCTCATTCTTTGAATTAGTGGTAATAATGTAAATTTTCTATCTCCTTCCTACTTATCACCAAGCATTAACAAACAAATATATTGCACAGGAGTTGAACAAAGAACTTATCCAGAGGGATCAATTGTGGAGTTGATTTACTATCTCACCAGCAAGCCCTAAAATTTCTCCTATAAGTTTTGTTAACATTTTTGTTGGATCTCTTTGATGACAAAACTTTCCAAATAACACTAGCATAATGAAAATGTGGTATTAGAAGTAGAGATTAAAAAATGATCACTCTAAGGTATTGAAATAGTCAATGTGTAACTGTATTAGACATTTTCACATGTCAATAAAAAGCAATATGATGCTTTCACTATTACTGTCATCAATTTTCAGCATAAACTATTCTAAATCATCAGTTCTCAATACATGTTATTATGGATTATTTGTCCAAAAGTTTATATATTGAAATCCTAATCACCCTCCTCTTGGGATGTATTTAGTTTAGGACGGTAATTAGCTTGCGAGGAGGTCATGAGTATGCAGCCCCTATAATGGGAGTAGAGCCCTTACAAGAGGTAGAGGCTCCAGAATTTCCTCTCTTCCATGTGATGATGCAGCAAGAAAGAAGCTAATATAAGTGAGGAAGACAATCATGACCAAGAACCAAATTTTCTAGCACCTTGATCTGCGACTTCTCAGTCTTCAGTACCGTGGGATTAAGGCACCTGGTCTATGGCATTTTGTTATTGCAGCCCACACTCACAATGATACATACTCAGAGCATAATTATAATTCTATGAATGTCAGTTATCAAGGCAAATGTATTCCAATATATTCAGAACATGTTAATGATAGGCTAAATATTTTCATTCTGTTCGTTGTAACTACTTTTTCCTAGTTCCCCATCATCGCCTATAAATAAACACCTATGGCCCATTAAATGAGCTTCAAAAAGTTTGTCTGAACAATCAACCCGATTATAGAAATTGGGACATGCTTAAAATATGATTTAGTGTTTTCAGTGCATGCTTAAACACAAACAAAAACCTATACATACTCATACTGCATTAACATACTTCGGAAAGTTTTTCAAGGCTCAGCCTAATGTACAATAAGTTGCTCAAAATTCTGGACTAGTGTAAATCAAGCTAAAATTACTGATAAAGTAGCTAAATGCAGCAAAATAAACACAATAAATATAAAAATAATGATGTGATCACTATATTTTAAGATGCCAGTAATTCATTGCAAACACTTGTAATAATGACAGTAGCTAAGACTTAATTCTCTCTGGAAGTAACCCATATCTATAAAACCTACAAATAGTTATAACATTTTAAAGTCTAAGGGTTTCTAGGCAACCAGGAAAACTAAAAATATTCATATTTTGCAAAAGAAGACACTATACTAGTGTTTTGAATTTCTAAGAACTAATGAACTTTCTTGGGCTAGTGATGCCATAATGAGACATCTATTAGTGTAACTTTATGATTTTTGAATATAGAATATTGGTTGAGGGTCTTGGTCTTATTGAAGAGCACATCGAAAGCCCTCATTCCACCATCCCCTTTCCATTCATCATCACAGTTCCTTCTGTGATGCTTTCCTTTCTCCTTTACTTATAAGAATGCTCTGATTGGGCCTCCCTGGTGGCACAGTGGTTAAGCTCTCTGCTGTGGAGCTGTGGGCAGCAGCAACGCGAGTTCCACACCTGGCCAGGGAGATTCCCACATGGCATGGTGGACCTCTCCTGCCTCGCCTGCTGCTACCCTCGGCAGTGTATTTCTGCCTATCTTCTTGTGCTGCTGCCTGCTCTGTCTCTGGTGAATCCTCTCACCAGCCCACACCTCTGGCCTACACCCCAACTTGTTGTATAAAAAAAAAACAAAAGAATGCTCTGATTATATTGGGTCTGACCAGCTAATACAGAATATTCTCTCATATTGAAATTCTTAACTGAGTCACATCTACTAAATTTTACTTTTATTGTAAGGTACGAAATTGACAAGCTGCAAGGATTAGGAGTCCATTTTGGGGAATGGAGGAGGGGTGCATTATTCTCTTTCCTAGAATTCTATTTTAATAACTTCTCTGACAATGTCTGATATAAATATAAACCTCACAAAGGGATAGAGACCAAAAGATGCCATCTTGCAAAACTATTCAACATACAGAATTATTAGTCAAGCTGATGAAAAATATTTATTTCATATTTAGCAAACCCACATGTTGCTATTATAACAGAACTGATTGTTATTCTATTGTCTGACAAGAAATGATTCATTAAAATTCAGGGGAATCTAAGCTTTTTTAAAAAGGCATTTTGCGAGGCAACAGGGGAGAAGTAGTTACAGCTGTATGGCCACAGAAGATTTATTTACAATTATTATACCCGTGCAAACATAAAACTCATTTAGTATGAAATCCATAGATTCAAATAAACCAGTTCTCAGTAAAAAATGGGCTTTATAAAAATGTCTAAAAAGTGTCTTTTATGTCATCAAAATAGAATGTTGTCTTTTGAAGACAATTTGTACATGAATAACATATCATAATGTATATTTGATAGCACATAACTGCCTGGCTACAAAAACATGGTAAACATTAATAAAATTTGAGGATATATATTACAAAAAAGCAGATATTTTCATATTCACAGCTATATTTAATTTTGTACATGCATGTATATCTTCCCTATATGACATATGAATATTGAATGTTGATGTTAATTCCTATGTGTTTACAACCTAATGTTAGATCAGTAGTACAAATGGAAGTGAAAGAAATATAGTCTTAGCTAAAAATAAGAATATATAATTAAAACATTGAAACTGAAGTAGAAAAGCAAAGGTCAGCACAATTTTATATTACCTAAATAACTATTAAAACAACCAAAATTTCCTCAAAATATTAAAAATCGATATACCATATAATCCATCAATTCCATGCCTAGGTATCTACCTGAAGAATATGAAGTAACAAACTCTAAGGAATAGATGCACTCAAATATTTATTATGGCACTACTTACAATGGTCAAGTTATGGAAACAACCCAAAGGCCAATGAACAAACCAGTGGATTAAGAAGATATGGTATATATACACCACAGAATAATACTCAGTGATTAAAGAAATAAAGATGAACTCTTGCCATTTGTGACAACATGGATGCAGCTTGAAAGGATAATGCTAAGTGAAATAAGTCAGATGGAAAAAGACAAATGCTAGATGATTTCACTTATATGTAAAATATTGGGGGGGCGGTAACAAACCCTAGAAATATGACTCAAGAATTAAGGCTGCTAGAGGGGGTGTAAGAAAGAGGGTGGGAACAAAGTGCAAAGGGGATCCAATGACCTAGGGTAAAGGACTGTGGGCACTTTGATTGAAGGAGTGGTGTGATAATATGTAACTGTGGAGTTGTGAACTTATTCCCCTGAATCACATAGAGTTGTAACCCAATGTTACCTCAATAAAGAGTGAATGAATAAAATAGCCAGAAGGGCTGTGAATGCTTCAAATGAAAACTAAATGAATTTTTAAATCCCATATGAATGCACGTGCAACATGGTATACTATGAAGAAAATAAAGAAAATTAATTTATAAAGGATAAGAGGAAATAAAAAATAGATAATTAAGATGCTTTAAGAACTAGTTTATTACGCAAAGCTGTTAAAACAGGAAGTAACAGCACACTGATAAGAAATATAAGATGGGTGAGGTGTTGCAACATAAACCTCAAGGGTATAATCCTGTACATTTAAATCATACACAGTGTTAAAAAAATGTTAACCTTAATCAAAATAAATAAATAAAGAGATATAAGCAACTACAAAACGGAAATCACTAAGAAAACAAGCTGTCTTCAAAAGTTGTAAGAGTAAGAAGTAGACATTTTATAGACTGGATGATAAAGCTGCTTACACATTAAAAATATGTATTAAATTCTCAGTAAATTGAAGTTTAAGTTGTAGACCTAAAATATTCACAGCTACATCTAATTGAAAATAATTGTGCAGAATGAATGGGAGGCAAAATTCTGGAGACAAGTTTTTTTTCTTCTGAACACTAAATCTTATTCAAGTATTTACTAAGCATGCTCACTTCTGCGAAAAAAAAGGTAATCAATTATTTTAACGCTGGACATTTACTTGATACTCTATTTTATTTACTAATTAATCAATATACAGCTTTTTGAATTTATATAAACTCTACAAACTGATTTCTATAAGGTCGCTAATGAAATTTGCAATGACATAAAGAAAAACAGAAAAGCAAGGAAAATTATACATTTAAAAATAGATTTTAGGGCCTCCCTGGTGGCACAGCAGTTAAGCACTGCGCTGTCGGCAGCAGCGACGCAAGTTCGATGCCCGGCCGGGGAGATTACCACATGGCATGGCAGACCTCTCCTGCCTCGCCCGCTCCTCCCCTCAGCAATGTATTTCCGTTGATCTGCCTATTCTGCTCCCCACTCTGTCTCTGGTGAGCCCTCTCGCCGCCCCATGCTTCTGGCCTGTACCCCAGCTTGTATAAATAAATAAATAAATAAATAAATCTTTTAAAAAAATAGATTTTAGTCATTAGTTTGTTAAACACAGAATTGGACTTTTAATGGCTAACTTAAGATAGTATATACAGATGTTAATTAAGGATGCTTCATATCTTGAAATCTATATACTGTTACTTCAACACAAATTATACAAATGAAATAAAATTACATTCATTAAATTTTCAGTTGCTTATCATCACATGTTCCTAATATGATGTAGTAAAGTTAATGTACAAAAGTTGAACATTAGATTTAGATCTCTGGTGTGCTATTCCCAAATTTCAAATAAAATTATAGAAACTCCCAAGGATTTTTTCTCAATTTTAAAATTCAGTCCCTATTGGAATATAATCAGCATTCTATAAATGATCTTAAATTTTCTCCATAGTTAAAAATATCTATTTGTGTAAAACAAATAAGTACCCAATGAGCCCCCAAATAAGTCATACCTAGCATGCTTAATTATTTTTGTCTTTTTTCTATTTTAGTATGCACAGGAAAGAGCTTTTTATCACTTGATTCTGCAATATAATTTTTCCATTTTCATTTCAAGGTTTATATTAAATATTGAGAGCAACATGAAAAATACAATTAGAGGGCCACGCTGGTGGTGCAGTGGTTAAGCACTGCGCTGTGGAGCTGTCCACAGCGGTGACTCAAGTTCACCGCCTGCCAGGGAGATTCCCACATGGCATGGCAGACCTCTCCTGCCTCGGCAGCTGCTCCCCTCAGCAGTGTATTTCCGTAGATCTGCCTGTTCTGCTCCCCACTCTGTCTCCGGTGAACCCTCTTGTAGCCCCACGCCTCTAGCCTCTACCCCAACTTGTATGCATAAATAAATAAATCTTTAAAAAAATACAATTAGAGGTTCAAATAGTGCACACACATCACTATTCAAATTAGATGGAAATTCTGGAAACACTTAACTGACATCTATCAAGATATGCTAACATGGGGCCTCCCTGGTGCGCTAAGGGTTAAAATTCAGCGCTATCTCCACAATACCTTGAGTTTCCACAATGGCCAGGCTAGCTCCCTGGCTAACAGACCTCTCAGCAGACCTCTCCTGTCTCACCCTCTGCTCCTCTCAGCAGTGCATTTCAGTAGATCCACCTGTTCTGCTTCCCACTCTGTCTCTGGTGGGGAGACACCCCCAGCATCTCTGGCTTACACCCCAGTTCTTGTATGCACATATAAATAAGATAAATCTTTAAAAAAAAAGCAATGCTATACATGCAATAGCTAGAAATGTATGCTCGAAAAAACAACTTTTTCATATAAAAAGCTTTAAGGATGGAAATGCATAAGGTAACAAGTGCTTTTTGAATGAAGGAAAGGCCTGTTAAACATTAATTAACCTATAACCATAAGAAAGATTAAAATAAAATTCTCATATGGTTGGGTCAATAATTTAAAGTATGTAATAAATTAATACATGCAAATGAGTACACAATTATAGATCATTTTGTATATAATATATGTATGTGTGAGTAAAGGTATGTTACTGCAGCTAATAAACCTTTCTAAAATTTATTATGTTGTAAATAATGTTTTAAAGATACTGAAAGTACAATGATAAATCAAAGCACTGACAATTTGTTCTTAGATGGGTCAAAAATCAAAGCAAACTTTTTTAAATCTATAGTCTAAAGTTGCAGAAGTCTGATTCAATGCATTTTCTGTCTATTTTATGTAACAGTCTGCTGAGAACATGGAGGACAGAAAAATGAAAACAACACAACCTTCAGCAATCGAGATGCTCGTGACTAGGAAGCTAAATGTTCTGAAGAAGAGAAAACTAAATAGAACAAGAGGGAACATAAAAATCTATTAGTATTACCAACTATTATTAGTTTTTAGATGTTATAGAAGATCAGCACATGACCCAGAAATTTAGGAAATGTGTTCCAAACACACTGTGGTGAAAAGATACAGAATAAAACTTAAAGTCATTCTGGTTTTTCAATGAAATAGTTTAAAAATATGCCAGAGGATGACTTTACTTAATAGAGTACTGAAAACCCAACAATTAATCCCTTTGCTTGAAAACTTCTAGTTAGTTCAAAAAAAGTCAGTATAAATCTAAAGCAACAAGGTCTTTAAATGAAAAAAAGACAGTTGGACCAGATCACTGAGAATTAAAGAAATGGCTTATTTCCTACTTTTTGTAACCCTCATCCTAAATGACATTTATCGATCTATATTTAAGTTCTTATTGAAATAACATTGCATCATAACATGATATAGATTTTATATATGTATCATTATCAAGCAACATATAATGTACTTCATTAAGCTCTCCATTAAAGTGCCAATTCTGTGCTCTATCATACAATCAATCCATTTTACCTGATATATCTACTTCCCTTCTTCCTTCACTCTAGCTCCCACTAATTTGGTCTTATGAAGGAAAATTTTAATTTTATTGTATTTATATTTGGCCCACATTTGCTTTGTTCTCTATATAACACATGAGTGAAATCAGGTGGAGAAAGACAAACACTAAATTTAAGTTGTAGATCCAAAAATATCCGGATTGAAAATAACTGCTCGGGGGGGCCTCCCTGGTGGCGCAGCGGTTTAGTGCTGTGCTGTGGAGCTGTTGGCAGCAGCAATGCCAGTTCGACGCCGGCCGGGGAGAATCCTACATGGTACAGCAGACCTCTCCTGCCTCGCCCGCAGCTCCCCTCAGCATTGTATTTCTGATCTGCCTCTTCTGTTCCCCACTCTGTCTCTGGTGAAGCCTCTCACCGCTCCACACCTCTGGCCTGTACCCCAGCTGTATGTATAAATAAATAAATCTTTGGAAAAAAAAAAAGAAAATAACTGCTCGGAATGAATGAAAGGCAAAATACCACAGATAAGATTTTCCCATGAACACTAAATCTTAACCAAGAACCTCCTAAGTATTTACTAAGTATTTCTGGGAGAAAAGGTAATAAATTACATTAAATGCCATTTAGAACTCACTAACTAGTCTTCAACTAAATTCCTTTACTATTTCAATCTTACATTTCCTGCATTCACAATTAAAATTATTAAGTCATAAGCAACTTTGTGTCTTATCCATGTATGCTTTTCCAGTCTTTCTTGCAAGTTTGAATGGTTACGAAGGACTGGGACTTTTTTCAGTTCCTTAAATTTCAATAATTTCTTATAAAATGCTGGGGAATATAAATGCATAACTATTGAATTACTAAATTCAGACATTTATACTGTTTGTGAACAGTGATACATGATATCAGGCATTGAAGAACTACAAAGTTATCATTTGGATAATGACTGAGGGTTAGCAACAATGATTACTTTACCACAGATACATGTACAATTTGTCTATGTATGAAAGGATTTTTTTAGTATCATTGATGCAAAAATAATTCAGTAGTCAAAGCAGTAACTGAATCAAAGATTTGAAAAGTCAAGCCAGTGGTCCAAATGACAAAGCATTTTTCTCATTAAAAGAATGAGGCTATGGCACATTACTATATTATCAATATATCTTATCATTATATATTTCTTAATCAAATCAGTGACTTTGAGTTCCTAAAAGAGATCATAAATAAGGAAATCTGCAAGTTTGTTTATTATTATTTCTCAAATTCAAAATACTGAATTCCTTCCTAGGACTGACTCATCTAATTATAAAGGATGATTATTCTAATAATTCTAATAATTATTCTAAGTACGAATAGATAATTCAGTTTATTTGATTATTTTTGTTTTGCTTTGCTATTTTTTTTCTTTTTCAGAAAAGAACCCTTACGAGGCTTTATTTTTCCAAAGTTTTTAGGTATAATTGACATATAATTCATCTCTTCATTATACATAAATAACTAAAAAAGCTAGAATAATAAAGTGAATTTTACTATTCAAAAGTGATTTTTAATCACTTGATTCTCTTAGAGTTCTTATAAAAATAATAATGTCACATTTCTGTTTAGATGTTCACTAGATGTTCCTCTCCCCTCCCTGACCAAATAAAAATAATTTTCATTAGGCAATGTTTAGGGGCATGTCTTAACATTCTGAGGAAAACTTTTATTTGCTGTTTTTGATCTAGAACATTTACTACAGTAGGGCCTATGGGTTCTTTCCAATATTTTGTCTTATGTTAAAAAATACTGGAGTTTCATATTTCAGTCAACATATAAAATATGTGGTCTTCCTCAAAACAAATCTAGGTCTTAAGAATTCTTTTCTAAACATATTAAGTATCATTATATTTTTTCCTTTAGCCAAGAAAATGACATTTTTTTCTCTAAAGTGAATACAAAATCCATTAGAAGGTTATCATTCAAATGGAAACAAATGCAGCACTATACTGCATTAACAGATAAATTGCATTAATAAATAAATTTCCATTTTACCACTAACTATAAAGTACCTGATATTGTTATTGTTATCTATGATATTGTTAGGTTCTCAATGAAAACAAAATTAAATAAGAATATGGTAAAACTGTTAATTTTTCATAAAAATCTTGTTTTCCACATCATAGGGAACTCTATTTTAAAATAGTATTTAAAGGAAAAAAATAACTATAAAAATAATTTCTCAATTAAATAAATGTGATAATCCATTTTATCTAATTTCTTTTAAAAATGAAACTGACAATCACACCCATTCTCAATAAATTATAGAGAGAGTAGGAGAAAACTGAAAGGAGAAAAGGACTATTTTGAGAGATAAGCACGATAATGAAAAGTTCCAGCATAGTGAAAAATTAAAACTCTGCTCTTCTAACCTGAAACATGGTAACTATTTTTTAGACTAATGAATGAGTAAATTAACGCATAATTTTCTATACTCCAAAAGTCACATAAATGCTTATATAAAACAGTGGTATTTCTAAGCGTACATTTTGTCTAAAATGACTAAATTAATATTGATATGATATAAACACAAGTTAGTAGAATGCAAAACCATTGTAGTTTTAGGCTTCAATCTGCTGCTCACTTGTTACTTCTCATACAACATCTCAATCACTTTGCTCTTCATGTGTGCTTTGCACTTGAAGAGCAAAGTGATTGACTATACAGAGCATCATGTGACTTGTTTTTATTTACTTCTCCTTACACAGTCACTTTGCTTAATCTCCTATTTTCAGTACACACTACTCTGTGATACATGTTTGTAATATAAGGACTATAGCAGAAATGCAGAATATTACCACCTAAACAATTTATAATGCTGAGTTCTTCTAAGAACCTTTGTCTTTGAAAAAGCTAAAAGTATCAAAACATACAGAAAGAAAAAAATATTCTGACTCTGTGTGGTTGATTAGCTAGTGATAATTTTCCATTTTTGAAAACTCACATATTCATTACAGAAATTGAGAAAATAGAGAAAGATAAAAATAAAAATATACAATCATCCCTTATTATATTTAGTAATGATTGCCATTACTAACATTTTGTTTCATTTTCATCTAATCTCTCATATATTATTTTCCTTGCTGAATATAATTCACACTGAAGACATAAATTACTACATAAATATATATAATATGATAACATTCATACCAAATATAATTCTATCTTTATAACCTTTATACTATATTCTAAATATGTACCAATAAATGTGTGTTTTAATGATAATATCACATTAAAGTAAATGATTCTTGCATAATTTAACTCCTTACAGATATGGATTGTTTATTATGTTTCCAGTATGTCTTTATTGTAAGTAATATTCCATTGAGCATCCTTATACATGAATCTATGAATCTTTGCTTTCCTCGAATAAATTTCTAACATATTAGTTATACAAAGACTATAGTCTGTTTACTATAGCTGTATCAAAGATGATAAAGGTGACTTACATCACTTTTTTAAACAAGTGCTATATATACACAAATGTATATTTATATGACACGATTTATTTTATTCTTAAAGATTTTGACAGAATATCTGGCAAATAACCAGTTTATATTCACGTGCTGGCATAGAAATACAGAAAATTAATAGAAAAAAAGTATTATGGTTTTAAAATTGTCACTATATATTTTTTTCTTGTCTGTGAAAATGAAAAATACAGTTTGGGAATCAGTAATTCATTCCTGAACATGTTATAAAATATATTACCTATCAGTAACTTAATAAAAATAGAGGAACAGAGTAAGAAATCCAAATGGACTTAAAAGTTGTCATCAAAGTAGTCTTATCAAAGCACTTTTATTAAGTGAAACACAAACAGCTTGTAAAAAGTTAAACATAAGGGAATAAAATGTATAGAACTCACTCATATCAAGGAAATGCTTTGAAATATTCTCAACCAGAGAGTTGAAAATGATGTTAAATTGTGTAAACCACCACCTGCAACTGCCAGCTATATCAGTAAGTTAACAAATATGTGTCTCCAGGTATCTATTCCTATACAACATGTAACAAATCAATGGAATAGCCCTCATCCAACAAAACAGCTATCATCAAAGTCTGTCCGAACCTATATAATGATATATTCTGGGACATTTCCAAACTGGCAGTGAAGAAAATGACAAGGGATACATCATGGACAGGATGCAAAATGCAATAAAAAATAAAAAGAAATAAAAACTCAGAATTGGGAATAAAATATCTACAAAATGAAAATAACATAGCAAAACCAAAAGCAATAACATTTTTCAGCCAGTTTCTGCAGTATTACAAAATCATTAGGCATGGGAGTATCAACAACAGTAGCAAAACCATTTATATACATCAAGCTATATATCAAGAGATCATACATATAAAGAGATCATATATAGTTTATCTTATTTAGCTTTTATAACTATGTTCTCAGTGATGTAGTCATGGACTTCTAGGGCTATTTCACATTAGAAAACTGAAATTTACAGAAGTTAAATCATTTGTCCATGATGAAAGCTAGAAATAAATAGAATAAGAATTCAAACCCAGGTGTCTTAACTCCAGAAATGGATTTCTCATAGAAAGTTCTAAAACAAAGAAAAAAAAAATACATAGATACAAAAACTCCAAAATCAATGTTAGTGGCAAAATCACTAAAAAGTTTATTTTTGAAGTATGTACCTGGTTAAAGCATATCCCATTAGTTTTCTTAAATTTTTGTTTGTAGAATCCTATTATTCTAAAATCAGCATTTAATTGCTAATCCAAGTTAACAGTTAAGATCACTCAAAATGCATCTCCTTAATAGGATAATTATGGTGTTGAATTTGGTGGTAATGAGTTGAAGTAGAATAATTAATCTGAATGAACTATTTTTTAAAATAATTTATGACATGACAACAAATTCTGTTGTTAAATATTCAAACATGTTAATTTCATGTTAGAACAACAATTACATTCTATTTCAAAAATATTGATTGTAAAGTGTCAAAGACTATTCATGAGCCTGGTATCCTTAGCATATATCATAATTAGCTTATAATATATAACAGACTGTCTATAAAATAACTTTGGAGAGAAGAGATTATTGCTCTGAATCCATTTTCTAGACCCATTTAAAATTTTATAATAAATCAAACTTCGTAAAACAATTAGAAAACAAATTTAAAACACTGATTTCACTAGCTCAGCCTCTCATGAAACTGTATGTATGATTTAGAATTTATATGGACACTTTTACAACTTAATGTTTCATTTTCAAATTTTAGAGTATTAAAACAAGAGTGTTACATGTTAATAATTTTGTATTACATGTTAATAATTTCAAATGCTTTTACTTATTTTCCTCACATTTAATAATTTGTAAGTCATTTACATAGTTATATATATATGTGTATACACACATAATTTTGCGAGTTACATTTTCATATCTTGATACGTGCACGTGCATCACTCACCCTTTTTACTTTTATTTATTTATTTATTTATTTTTTGAGACTCATCTCCAGAAGCAAGGCAAACAAAGGAGAAGATAAATAGCTGGGAATACATCAAATTAAAAAGTTTCTGTACAATAAAAGTGACAGTAACCAAAACAAAGAGACACCCTACTGAATGGGAGAAAATACTTGTGCACCATACAACTGATAAGGGACTGAAATCAAAGACCTACAAAGAGCTTACATAACTCAACTAAAACAAAGCAAACAACCTAGTTAAAAAATGGGCAGAAGGGCTAAAAAGATGTTTCTTCAAAGAAGAGATACTAAAGGCCAAGAAGTATATGAAAATGTGTTCAACATTACTTATCAGGGAAATTTAAATCATAACCACAATGGGATAGCACATCGCACAAGTGACAATGGCACATATTGAAAGAAAAACTGGCAACAACAAATGCTGGTGAAGATATAGAGAAAAAGGAACCCTCTTACATGGCTGGCGGAAATGCAAACTGGTCCAGCCACTATGGGAAGCTCTATGGAGGATCCTCAAAATACTGAAAATGTAGCTACCATATGATCCAGCAATTCCACTCCTAGGGATCTATCCAAAAAACACACACAAAAAATAATTTGAAAGGAAACCTGCACTCCTATGTTTATTATAGGACTATTTACAGTAGCTAATATATGGAAACAACCTAAATGCTCCCCAACAGATATCTGAATCAAGAGGACATGGTATATAAGCACAATGGAATATAATTCCTCTATCAAAAAAGATAAACTCATGCCATTTGCAGCAACATGGATGAAGCTTGAAAGGGATTATGCTAGGTAAAATAAGTCAGAGGAAAAATGAAAATATCAAATGGTTTCTCCTGTGGTAGAATACAGGAAACTGAATAAAGGGTCAGGAAAAAGACAAAACTTGCAGGTAAATCAGAGATCCTGGGCATACAGCAGGGCAAGGAGAGAAAGAGAGGTTAAAACAGGGGAGGGAAGAGCACAAAGTACTATGATGATAGTTCATGGGTGCTGTAGTGGGGGAAGACTAAGGGGGCTACCCCTGAGAGGAGACATCAAATATTGTACAAAAATGAAAGATGTAGGAAAATTAAAAATAATAATAATTATAAATAATGTCTTGAACTGGACTTAAATTTAACTAGATGTACAAGAATATGTCACTGCTCATGGAAAGATCAATTAATTTTTAACTTCCCATCTAAAGCATGTGACTCTGATACTATTTACGGACTTTAATAAAATTTGAGATTTGTGGCAACATGCCAAGATGTGACCCTTTTCACACTCAAATTTCTTTTTCATTGAGGGTGGAATCTTGAACACTACCCCTCAGAATAACACTGTCTTCGTTCTTTCCTGTGTATATTAATGAATCATTGAATTTTCCTCCCCATTGTGAGGGTAATTGCCCCTCTGGTATTCAGTGAGGGCTTGTATAAACCACAAGGTGTAACTAAAGCATAGAAAATAACTATGTATCTCTACCACATGAGCACAGGTTGAAAGAAAATAAACCAATTTATAATAAAATAGAAAGTGAAAAAATATCGGTGTGTGAACTCATGGATCTCTTTATACTAATCAACTAAGGATAGTTGTTATGGCAATTATCAAATAAAGAAATGCACTGTCATATGTCTCCTCTGTTCTCACTACATAGGTATAATATTAAGGTGTACACTCAGCCTTAATCTTACCTCTTCTCCATCCATCCTTATATTTATGTGTCTTTGTTTGGTTGTACCAATCCCATTCCATGCTAATTTCCTTATTTTGCCTGTTCATGCAAGCTATCTAAAAGCCTTGAAATATCTACCCCTTTCCCTTTTAAATGAGGGAATATAACACAAAAAGAAGTCTCTGGATAAAAGTGGGCAACCACATTTTTAAACAATTACCTCATAATTTTTCACCTAAATATCTCTGAATAATGTGTTACTCATAATTTGAAAAATGTGTGTAAGTTTCTAGTAAGCTTATATAGTCTGGCTGCAGACAGAACATATACAACCATTCTGAATATTTCTTTTGTGTCATGGATTAACTTTTAACGTAGAAAACTCATCAATTTCTTATAGTAATTCATACATACTCTGCTATATCCTCTAGATGTAACATCAATTACATTTTATATATATTTTAAAAATATCAGAAAGATTTGCTGACTTCCTTCACCTAAGTAGAGACTGGTTCACTTCAGATATGTTTCAGATACAATATATGTCTTGATGATAAAATGACAGAGATTGTTTTTAATAAGATATTTATTTTCAAACCCTGAGAAAATAAAGTAGTAGATTCCAAGCTTTATAATTTCATTTATACTTTCTTCATATGTAAGCATTATTTGCATGCTTGCAGAATGAGATTTTAAGTATATGTTTAGAAAGTAGTCTAAAAACTGAAATACAGATGGGGCCTCTCTGGTGGCCTAGGGGTTAAGTCTCAGCACTGTCACCACTATGGCCTGAGTTCTATCCCTGGCCAGCTAGTTTACCCACATATGGAGCAACCAACCTAGCCTGTCTCGCCCACTGCTCCCCTCAGCAGTGCATTTCAGTCATTTTGCCTGTTCTGCTCCCCACTCTATCTCTGGTGAATCTTCTCATTCCCTGTACTTCTGGCCTATATCCCAATTCTTCTATGCAAAAAATAAATCTTTAGGGGGAAAAAATGAAACACAGATATCTGATTTAAAATATTTAAATATTACACAGCTATCTCAGTTTGCTTAAAGAGAGGGGGAAAAAAATCAAGAACACAAATGAACAGGAACAAAAATTTCAAGATATGCCACTCTTGTACCTTTAATTTACAAAGCTTCTTTGAAAATGAAATCAAATCAAGCTATGTGAATACCCTAGAATATTAACTTTCCCCTTGAGTGCTGGTTCCTGGCAAGAATCACTTAGAGAGTTTGCAAACAGTAAGAGGATGGAGTGCGACTTTTGGCTCACATTATACACTCAAGAGGCACGAATAATTTGAATTAGCTATGTAGGAGAAAGAGAGATGCAATCAATCAAAGCTGATGAAAATAGAAACTTCTGGTATTCCTTCATAATACTGCAAAAGGTGCCCCCACCATTGTCCATTAAACAGTGAGATGTGATTTCAGTCTCTAATTTGCATTCTCTTGGAAAACCATGCCAACAGTGCAATGTAACCTTTCAATATGCTGAGGTAGAAGGAGTGCACATAAAACATTTGGGATAAATTGGTGTGATCATAGGTAAAAGAAGGTCAAGGTGTTTAATTTAGGGGGACAAGTAATATGGTTTTAATCCTATCTAAAATCCAACGAAAAGGAAATTTAAAGCTTTTCCCAAAACTCAGTTTGCACATTATATCAAATCTGTTTGAACATTAGGACCTTACTGTTAATATCAAAAATAATGATCATAAATAATATTAGCCTTTGTTATGGTTATGGTATAATGGAAATTCTATGCTTCTATTTGTATTTTTTGGTTAAAATTTTCCACTTAATTTAACCAGTAGCAACAGTTTTCTCTTTATCCAAACTCTACTTGGTGCCTCTGAACACTTTTTTCAAATATGTGTTAATTTGTATTTTAGAATTCTTCTCTATATTATTTATTTTTGCAAAACTCCTGCTATGTCAGTTTAATCAGAATCTTCCATCTTCAATATCACATTATCCACAGTATTTAATCAGGTTCCTCACCCTCTAATACTCCACAGGTGATGTCTGATCACCTAGAGATATCGTCAGCAAGAATCCCTAATATTAGTGTAGCCAGTACCTCCCCCTACCAGTGACGTATCCTCTTAGCAACATTCCAGTTACCGAATTATTGTGAACTGAACACTTGTTCCTCATATAAATTCCCACTTTTCCTCGCAGTCAGAGTCAAACACTATTTCTCTCCCGCACTACAAAACTCATTGAAGTGGCCCCTATACCCACCATAACAGTGCCTCTGAATAAGCCTGTCTAATCATTTTTAAAAGTATTTATTTTTATTTATTTACACATACACAAACTGGGGTATAGGCCAGAGGTTGTGTGTGTGTGTGTGTGTGTGTGTGTGTGTGTGTGTGTGTGTGTTTGTGATAGGATTCACTAGAGACAGAGTGGGGAGCAGAACAGGGAGATTTACTGAAATACACTGCTAAGGGGAGCAATGAGTGAGACAGGAGAGGTCTGCTGTGCCATATGTGGGTTAGCTCCCTGGCAAGGGATTGAACTCATGTTGCAGTGGCTGGCAATATTTTAATAGCGCTGAGACTTAACCCCTGCGCCACCAGGGAGAGCCTGTCTTATCATTCTTTAACAAAAGTCATGAATAATTTTTTTCCTATATATTTTTTTACATATATCCCATCAAACCAGCAATTCAAAATGTGTTTTATTTAGTCTAGTCATTTCCACCAAAATGCAAATATGATTTGCTGTTAGAGACCAATTCTTGAAAATAATTATGAGCTTCACAGAAAACTTTTGATAAAATATGGGAAACAATAATTTCCAATTTGGCATATCTTTTTCCAAAAAGTTTCCCCTCCTAAAAGGTAGAAGTGTTTCAACTTTGAAACTCTTAGCTAAAATTCAAGATTATAATCATCTTTCTTCATTAACAATATTTCTAAAGTAACTTACTTTTTTCAGAAAAAAGCAAAAATCATTTATACTTTTGTATATGGGGGAGACCTTTGTCTATGTATGTATTTATCCACCTCATAATACTTTTGCAAAGACTTACTATATAATATTTAACCTTTAGTAAACCAAATTGAACTAAGGGTAAATTCAAAATTTGTAGCCAACATTCATATTGACCATGACATGATTAAAGCTACCATTTTAATAGTGACCTACATGACAGTGAATAATTGCTTCATTAAAAAAAATAAAGACCTTCATTACTTCAGTAATCTCCACAAACTACTTAAGTACTGTGGTGAATTCATGATTGCATATATAATTCCAAGTAGTGAAGAAACCAAGAAATTGCTTCATATCATTATTTTGAACTACCTATAAAAGTTCTGAACATTTTCTAATGCTATGCTAGTTGAATTGGTCCCCCTAAAGGATGGACGTATTAGTGATAATTCAAATTCTTTCATTTTCCAACAAAAATCCCATTAAAAGATGAACATTATACTGTGTGTATGTGTCTGTGAGTGTAAAATGGAACTCAATGTTCCTTTCTCAAACGTAGCTACAATTCTGATTAAAATTCCAACTCCTGTTTGTGGAATTTTTATAGGCCTAGAAACAAAGAGTATGCAAATCAGCTAGTTTTTGCTACAGATGTGCTTCTGTAACTCTGGTTAAGTTAGACTTTGTTGTATTCTCAATATCAATCAAACTCAAGACATATTTAATTAAGATTTCTTTTAACATTTTTTGTAAGAATCTTACAGATATAGATGGCTGATTTTTCAATGCAGTTGCTTCTAATTACGTATTTGCAAATAAAATTGAGAATACATTAGCTACTCATCTTTAAAGTTAACAGATTGTTTGAATTTATATGCTATTATTGACATCCAAATTGAAATTTTAAGTTAATATATTTTTCCTTTATCTCTGAATTTGACTTCAAAGTGCAAAAAACAGTAAAAAATGTTGCACAGATGAAGTGAATCTATCACATGTTGACTATGATTAACATATTTTATATGTTAATGGTTTACATAAAATGAATTCATTTTAAAATGGAGTTTCAGGTTATCATCATATGCAAAAATACTATGCTGCCTTGTTTAAAGTGAGCCAGACCTTCGGATTGAGTCAAAGGTCAATTGTTTCATGAGTAGTTGTTTGACAAATCAGTAGAACAGACCTCCTGATCAGAAGGACTGATGATTTCAGTCTTTCGGCCAGAGTATAGAATCATTAACCAATTAAATAGAGCCAAGAAGAGCATAAGTTTCTTAATGCTATTTAACTTTTTAAAAAAACACTTACTGCATCTTCCATTTAAAATTCCTATATTTTGTCACTCTTTGGAGCACAATTTAATGTTCTACCTGAATCTGAGTACCTCCAACTGTAATTCTTTCATTTCAAATAAACATGTTTCCTGAATTTTAAAGTGTATGTACACATATATAACATTGAATAGATTATTGTTAACAGTGAAAATTCAATAATTTTTTCAATCTGTTTTTATAAATTTATAATAATTTTCCCAGGTAGTGTCATTACAAGATGATAGCCATTGCAATAATTTCAAACATATAAATTTTATTCATATTTTCTGATAATTTTAAGAACATTGATCATACATGATATTATAAACTGATGTTACCTCAAAAGCAATTTTTAAATGCATTGTTCACAAAAGACGTAACCATAAAATCTCATGTATGGCAAAAATTTGTGTGTGAGGCAGATATTAAGAATAAAATAGTAAAATCATAGTTGATTGAATAGCAAAATCCATGATTTCCTTATTTTAGGTGGCAACTACATAATTTTTACATTGCCACAGAAAAATTAGAATGGTGACTTGTTTTTAAGAGCTTCCAAAGAAAATATTTAACAATTAAAAATATATATTATTTGAATTGAGTTCAGTGTATACATCTCATCTCTTGCCCTCTTCCAGAAGTAACTTCTTGTTAATACTAACCTTATCTACACATAACAAAAATTAAGATCTAGCCTAGCAGTTTAGAAGAGCAGCTGCAGAAAATAATCTCTTAGAGATCAGGGGATTAGACCACACACCAGTCCAACAAAGTCAGAATCTCTAGTGATAGGGTTCAGACATTGATCTTTTCACCCAAATAATTTCCCCAAATAATACCAATAGGTTCAGAACCACTGGTGAGATACCAAATACTCATTTTATAGATGAGAAACAGACCTAAAGAAACACAAACTTATGTAAAATCAAAGTTACTAAGAAGCAATGTTAGGCAGCTGACCCAGGGTTTTCTGATTTATAAAAGTGTTAAACATAGACCCAGCCTTTGATTTTTCTCACTGCTCTACTGGTGACTTGACCCTCTCTAGTAATGTCATCTCTATTTTTACTTTCCTTATTTTTCTTCTGATATGTTCTGAAAATAAAGCAACTTTCCCATGATTTTGGAGTAAACCTGGTATACTACTCAGGGTTCTCCAGAGAGACAGAATCAATAGGAGATTTATTATAAGGAGTTGGCTCACACAATTATGGAGTCCGAGAAATCCCAAGATTTGCCGTTCACAAGCAGGATACTCAGGAGACTCGATATGTAATTCCAGTCTAAGACTAAAGGTCTGATATCCAGGAATGTCAATGCTACAAATTCCAGTCTTCAAATCCAGCAGGCTCACGAACAAAGAAAAACTAGTATTTAAGTGTCAGTATGAAAACCAGCAAGGACTTACATCTGAGTTTAAACAGTTAGGGAGAAAGAGTTCCTTCTCAGTCAACCTTTCTGTACTATCAAGACTTCAGAGGATTGGGTGAGGCCCAACCCCCCAGGGGAGGACAATCAGCTTTACACAATTTAATGATTTAAATATTAATTCCATCTAGAAATACCTTCACCAACACATCCAGAAGAGTGTTCGGGCAAATATCTGGGCTAATGGCTCAGTCAAGTTGACACAAAATCAGCCATCAGAACTAGATCCAGAAATTTTAACCCCCAACACTCAGGCAGAGCCAACACTTCTTTACCTCACAAATATGCACTGCCATCAAGCTCTTGGCTTTGGGTTGACTGCTCTGTCTGCTGATCTGCCAATTCAGAATAGTATAATATCTGTGCTGCATGGCATATACTAAACCACAATGTATGGTCATTTGAGTTTGTTTTTTGCTTCTTCTGCTTGAATTGAAAATTTTCCTTATTTTAAAATAGGATTGGGAATGGCTTCCTTTCTCATCAGATGAAGTCACAAAATTAGTAATCCCACTGACATGCACCAAAAGCAATAGTATATGAAACATTAAAGATTATGATCCAGCTAAACTTTGGATGTGTCTTGCAAATAATAAACACACAACAAATGCTTGATGACTGAAGAAATAAATAATTGCATCTAAATTCTTCCAGTTTTATATCTAAAGAAAACTTCAAATCAAAGAGATGTACGTAAAGGGAAACCGTTTTCCTTCACAAAGTACTTTATAAAGACCCACAAGGAGGAAATATAAGCCTCTTCTATACTTTTTGGGTAGTGTATTAGACTGAACTGTCAATTTTCATTTTTCAGGAAAACTGGATTTTGCTTAAATGGATAGCACATTCACAACTCAGAAAACAATGGTTTCCAACTTCAGTACTGTGAAATATTTAGGAAACTGCTAACTACCACCTGAAATTGCATCCAATTACATCTACTACAAATGACACAAATTGAGATATAAGAAAACCTTCCATTTAAACATGAGGAGATTTCAGTCAATTTGAAAATTCTAGTTAAAACATGATTCCATGTTTCCCTTCATTTTCAGCTAGATTGGTAAGGATAGATAAATAATAAGTGACAACAAACTGATTGTGGACACACTATAGGAATATGGCTGGAATAACAGGTATCCAGATCAAGCTTAAAGACTTCCAGCTTTCTCTATTTTAAGATAGCAGAAAAATCAATCTCTGTCTCATATGTTCTGGCACAGAAGTTCTAAAACTCTTGTAGTTTTCTAAGTGATTAGAACACTGGAAATATTTCTTGCTTTAATATTTGGTTTTGAGTCACCCTTCTGAAACTCTTGTAAATTAAATTCACATGTGATAGCTACACTAGGAACATTTTTTTTTTTTCCTATTGAAGTGACTCCATATGGGCTCCAGGATGACTTCTAGATGGGGTTTGTTTGGTCAAGACAAAGAACGAGACATTATTCAAAGCTTGGATTTTTCAGACCCATCTTCAGGAGAGGTGGTAAGATATAGAAATGAAGTTTATAACTGATCACACCTATTTCAGGAAGTCTCTGTTAAAATCCCAATAGCATGGAGTGTCAAAAGCTTCCAGGCTGGAAACTACAACCACACAACAAGAGTGACATATATCAATGCATGGAGACAGAAATTCCTGTACCAGGATCTCCAGACCTGGCCCTGGACATTCTTTATTTGGCTATTCATATGTATTTTATATCATGTTTTTTAATAAACTGGTAAAACTGAGTATTTCCCTCAGTTCTATGAGATGCTCCCAACAAATTACTCAAAACTTAGGAGGGGTTCATGGGAACCACTGATTTATAGCCAAATCAGATTGTGCTAACAATTGTGCTAACAATTGTGCGTAACCTAGGGAGCTATTACTTGGGATAAGGTAGGAGTATTGTGGGGCTGAACATGAATCCCATGAAATCAAATGCTGTCTTCCAGTAGTGTCAGAACTGAGTTGAATTATAGGACACCATTGGTTTCACAGATAATTGCTTATATTGAAGAAAAATTTCTCTGCAATTAGGGATCAAAATAATGTGTTCTGTCTAAATATTAAAGACAACTCTGTGGTAAGTGAGTATTTCCTTGGTACTAATAAAAAGAGTAATTTAGAATTATTTGTTAATTTTTAGTATAATCACAAAATTAAAACATTACTAGAATAACTTACTTGTTAATGACATCTGTGTATCAGTTTGTTTCCAGCTATTTAGTCATATAAACTCTAGAAACTAATATTCTTAGCATTTTACACATGATCAAGCTGGGGCTTTGAGAATTAAAGGATAGATAGCATATAAACCCTTCACAGAAGTTTTAAACCCAGAAAAAAAAAAGTTTAAATCCAGATTTAACATAAAATCCCAGCTTCTACAACTATACAGTGCTGGCTTCTGGATTCCATTGTTCCTTTAGATAGATATAGAAGGTCTTCTATCCTTCCAGCAATAGAACTCATTGCTATTGGAAACTGGCATGAATTTATCAATTTAAATGTAGCAACTGGAGGTAGACAGTCCCAAGGTTAATATAAGTGTTAGTTTTTATGATTTCAGTTTAAAGAGTTATTTTAATGATTTTTCTAGCTCAGTAGATACTAACCATATTCCAAATATTCTATAATGATGACAAAAGACAGTAATCTTTGACAGTAACATGTAGGGGGAGAGAAACTAAATGTAGCACTTAGTGGTGGTAGCTTGGTTAGGTAAAGAAACCTCATGATTGTATTAAGGAAAAGACTTGTTTTTAATTTTATTACCTTTGTTTATTTAAATCCAGGTCAATATATATGATGGCTAATTTTATGTGTCAATTTGACCAGTCCTTAAGACGTCCAAAATAATTTGATCACCATTTTAAAAATAATTTCTGTAAGTGTATTTCTGGATGTGATTAGCAATTAAATCAGTAGGCTGAATAAAGCAGATGTCGTTGGTGAGGTGAGCATAATCCAGCCACTGAAGACTTGGATAGGGAAAAAAAAAAAAAAAAGAGGAACAAAGATTTCAGTCTTTGTCTGACTAGTTGAGAGGGACATCAATCTTCTGCTCAGAATGAGATATCTATCATCACCTTCCCTGTTGCTCAAACCTTACATTGTTTTGGCTTCCAACTTATAACAACAGATATAATGTGGGACTTCTCAGCCTCCATAATCATAATGTGTGAGTCAATTCATTATAAATATCTCCCATTCCCCCACCTGTCTTTCTGTGTGTGTGTGTGTAGCCTCTTGATTCTGCTTCTAATACAAACAGTGAAGGGTGACATGTTAACTAAAATTAAAATATTTATTTTTTAATATGAACACAGTAGCTCACTCTGCCTCCCTGAAGGTAATCTGTATCTGTATACAAGATCTATAATATAATCACATGAAAGGGCTAGGTCCAGAAACCTCTCTACTAGAATTTTAAAGGAATGGACAATATACTACTTTTCTAGCATAAATTTAGCAACTTAATAATGGATTTAGTAATTCAGCTAATATCACATCAATGAATGACATTTTACAAAAAACACTCAAAAATAATAGGTTACAGGAAAGCAACATCATCTCACACCTTTTAAAATCAATGAGGAATGTGATTTCACATAGTGCACAAATAAAAAAGCAATGTAGGAAATAATAAGCATAATCAATCACTGATCATATCACATGTAATTCATTATAATTAATCTCATATTTCATCTTCAAATAATGAACTTCATGAAAGAAATCATTAGTATAATCTTCACTGAGATAGAACTGTTTATTTGGTGATTTGTCCAAGAATAAAGAACATGGAGGCTTACATGCATCTAAAGGATCATGGTCTCATTTTAAATATATGATTCACTTCAATATTTTACTGAGATTGGGGTCACATCAAAATGTTGAAGAATAACTACTTACTCCCAGAATCAATTTAATTTAGTAACAAAAATGCTTAATCTAATAATAGTACCTCAAGGGGTCATTTACTCCAATTCTTTGAACATGTTTAAATTCATCTCACTATTTTGTTAATAATCACCTACAAAGAGAGTCTAGAATAATTCTGTAAGAGTATATTCTACTTTTTTTCTCAAAAACTTCCCTAGATTCTATTTTTTTTCTTAGCATACTTTATTGCTTTTTGCAATTAGTGTTTCATCTACATCACTTAAATAAGTGGTTTACTTGAGAGTATATTGTTATTTGGGGACCTATTTAAAATAATCCAGTGACTATATCCCACTTCCAAAGATTTTGATTCAATTGGTGTTGGGCAAAGTCCAAGGATCTAAATCTTTTAAAATCTCAGAAGATTCTAGTGCCTAGGGACTGGGAAACTTTGTCTACAGCTTCCAAATATAGTACTTAGAAATATCTGGAGAAATATAAACTATTAACACATCGGTATGAATCATAATCACACATGATAAATCTATATCCAAGACACAGCATAGAACAAATAGGAAAGGAAGTCAAAAAGAGAAAGGCAAAACAGAACAATCTGCTACACACATAAAGCACAATGAGCAAATTTCAAATATAAGGATTGTCTTTTATCTTACTCATCTTTGTCTTTACTACCAGAAGTTTCCTGAACTAGTATTTCTACCTTTTTCTACTTCTGTCCATAGCTAGTCATGTTTTTATCTGTCACTTTGAACCTTAGTGTATCAGGTGCTAAAATCCAGAGAAGCAGGTTGATACTTGGTGAAGAATAAATTATCCCAGGGACACATTGGCACTGTTGCAAAACCCAGATACCCACCAGCTAAGGAACACCTAGAATATCTTAGTGATTCTATGCCCAGTTTATCTCCATTCTTCTGAAGAACTCTGAAAAACTGTTGATATCTAGGCCTCACTGCCCAGAGATCTGAGGTGGCATTGAGGCATATATGTTTTAAAATCTCTTCAAGGGTTTGTTAAATGTTGCCAGAGTGGAAAAAAACATAGATTTGAATGGACTTGAAGAATCTTGAAGGTCATATGAATATAGCCGGTTTGTCATATCCCCAAGAGTCCAAAATCTGAGGGACTTCTCACACATTTTCAATTATATTTTCTGATATCTCCTCCCTTGATATGTTTTCAAAGGTTGCTCTTATTCATTTTGAACTTATTCTAACTTTTAAAAGAACAGGTATTTGAAGTAAACAAAATATTATAATTTTCTGTAAATTCTGTAACTTACAGATTGGCTTTCATCAGAGGTAGACAGATATTTGGAACTGTGATCCTTCTGGTATATTTTGTATAATTTGTCTTTCTTCTCAATTCTTCACAGTTTAGGTGTCAAAGATAGATTATATTGCTCCTCAGAAGTGAGAAAAATATAGCAAACATGATGACAAATTGCAAAGCTTTTTCATTTTCTTCTCAACTACCCAAGTACAAAAATAACTATGATACTAACGATAATGAAGCGATCACACACACTATTATTATTTAGCACTATGTAACAGAACTTTGCTAAACACTTTACATATATTAGTTCAAATAATCCTACTAGCAACACAATCACTAAGGTAATATTTTACTTCCATTTTAGAGATGAGAAAAGAATTGCATGGGGAGTTTAAATAAGTTCCTCAAGGTCATCTAGCAATTAGAAAGAAGACAATTTGTCTTTTGAAATCAGTATGATTAACTACAGTACTACAATGCCTCTATGAGAAATAAAATTTACCTTCCTAAAGTAGAAACATGATGTATAATATCATTATGTTAATAGCAATGGATGCAGTCTTCATAGTCCAATGGAAACAAAACATATGTTTTATAGTATTTTTTTCTAGTGAGAAAAGTACCTGAAAATGACTTTGAAATAACCAAAGGCATTCTCTAGTTTATAAAAAATTGGTATATGATGTTGGAATTACCTAGGAATTATTTGTTAAGTAAGTCACTTTTGAGTATTCTTGGAAGAAGAAGTCAAGAAAATCCCCACAACAGAGTTGTTATGAACAGGGCAGTTAGTTAGGGAAGATTCAAATAAAAAGGTTTCCACATTTCTAGGAAAAGTCTACTTGTTCCATAGCTTCAGGAATGATTTTAAATTGATCAATGAATGAAAACTCACTTCTGTGAACAGTCTTACAAGTCAACCAATCAATGTCAACCCAGTTGCATGGTGAAGGATAGAATTGGACTTTCGGTGCTGAACTTAATGTACTATGTACAGATGTTGATTTATAACACAAATTAAAACATATAACATTTTAGTGCAGCATTACTTCAATTAAAGGCAGAAGAAAGAAAAGCTTCTAAGTCTTAATGAGCCCTTTCCTGTGCCTGTAATTCACATGCAAATGATCTAAATGAGATTAGAAGTTGCCTTGCTCAGCAAGACTGTGCCTGGCTAGCATAACTCTCCCTTCACTTTTCAGTTTCAGGTACTGGGTGAGGATCTCTATAATTGTTTTTTAACTTTTTTTTTTTTTTAATTTAGTACTACCTAAATTCTAAATTTCATCTAGTATTTCCAGATGTATGAGATAGGGTAAGTTAGATACCGTGTTGACACCACACCCATAGGGTAGGGTGACACCCATGGACAAGGCTTCATAGTTGAGGATGTACGTGTCTTCCCTGAGGACCTGTGCTCAGGCACCATCTGCTGTTGCACTGTGAAGGTGCACTTGTCTTTCAGTAGACTCAAGGTGGCCTTTAAATGGTTCCAGTGGAGGGAAAGTTCATTCGATCAGGAATATCATTTGTTAGAAAGGCTTTCAACACCACCATGATAAGCTACAGTAAAGCAACAGAAATTGAAAAGTGAACAGAGTAGCTTCTTAATTCTCTCCCTATTTTGATGGGAAATTTAGGCACTTTATGATTTATGTATGATTTAGGGCAATCCAGCAGGAGTGATCTTTAAGAGGAAAGTAGAATTCTTCCTAATAATCAGGCATGTAAATTCTCAAAAAAAAAAAAAAAAACCTAGAAAAATAAGAGATATGCAAGTATTTGTATCTTAAGTTTGAAAGAAAGTTTATACTACAAAGATATAATTTCTATTTTATAACAAAATAGCATTGCTTATTGGGATACCTTCTAAAGTTTCTTATCAAAGATACTATTCATGAATCCATTTTAGATCTGTTAGAATTTTATATAATGTAGCAATATTGAATATCCACATTATTTTTTTCCTATCACCACCAAATCCTTGTCTTACTTCTACATACTATTTTGATATATGAGCCTTATTTAATTTCCCCTAGGAATTAAATATCCATATATGATATTAAATAGCATAGACCTTATTTGTCATATATCATTATAAGGAAACCACCAAATACTTTCTTACTTTTTATTCACAATTATTTGATATTTCAAACCATGGAACAAATTTATATTAAATTTACTAAATTTGTATTACTAAAACCTCTATCTTTTTACCATGTTTTTAATAACAGTGTATCTATTCAAAGTTTTGGAAATTACTTCTGATAACTTTCTGCAATACAGTCATACTTATAAACTCTTAGCAAAGAAAATACAGTTTATACCAGAAAATTTATAAGACATTACCCAAGTTGACACTAACTATTAAAAATAAACTGTAAGGAGAACATTACTGTTAATCTGCTAAATGATGAAAAAATAAGGGAAGGTAATTGAGCAGCCATCAACAAATTTGTCTTATACTAAAACAAGTAAGAAATATATTTGGTAGTTACTTTGCTCCATTTCTCTGATATTAATTGTGTCTAGTAGCTAGTAAACACCCAGTAAATGTTAGTATCTGTTGCTTTATTATTTCCACTGCTACTAATTTTTAGTGATGTGTAGCATATAAGTGGCAACTTTTTAGTGTCTAACATATTAGTGCATTTCCTCCTTTTTTTTTTTTGCATGAGTTTTATGATCAACATGATGCATGGTAGAGTAGTATATATAGGGTATATAGTCAAATAATATTTGTTCATTACTTACTTTAAAAAAATTGTTATGATGCTCAATCAAAAATATGGTGATTTCTCACTGACAGGTAGTCTACATTCACATTATAGTAATTTCATAATAGTTGACTCTTTAGAAAACAACTGTTCACTATGAATTAAAAGACAATTCCAACTTTATGGAAGGATAAATAAGATGGTAGTGACAGAGAAAGCACTGTCAGTGAAGACGGCAGCCATGGTGAGCTGAATGTGAACAGACAAGACCATGGTCTGGCCTGACCCACATGGTTCTGCCAGTCAGTGGTGGGCAGCCCTGCTGAGTATGGCTTCCCAGCCAGCAGTGATAATGCAGCTGCTCTATGAACAAGAACTTGAAATCTCCTCCTAGTGCCTATAGTCGATTTCTCCTAACCCCAACGACACATTTTTGATTACATGAGAAATGGCAAAGGGGAGCACCAAGAAAAAATGCAGACACATTTCTCACATTCAATGGAACATTCTATTTTGATTCACTACTTAAATTCATGAACAAATAAGCACACAAGGTCTCCAACTCTTTTTTCTTTCTTTTTTTTTTTGTAAGTTATGACTTTTTTTTTATAATATATATTTTTATTGTTATTTATGTCTTTTACATTTTGCATTCCCCTTGGGTAGCCCACCACCAATTCACCCGTGATCCATCTCCATGGTCCCTTGTGTTCTTTTCTATTCCATTTTGTGCCCTTTCCCTTCCCTCCCTCCGGCTCCTTCCTCCCCCCC
>PVIJ01008700.1:0-72214 GCA_004024925.1 Scalopus aquaticus
GGGTCTGCTGCCTGACTCACGCTCCAATCTTGGCAATTTCATAACCAGCATCAATGGTTCCTTTGCCTGCAGACACAGCTGCAGAAATCAGCAGACGGGGTCGGCCTGTGGCCTGGGCCTCAGCTTCAAAAGCCGCTAACATTTCCTGTTGCAAGCAATAGGATAAGTATTGGGGAGCGTGGTTAGTGATCATTGTAGGAAAAATACAGGACTCATAAATGATCCAAAATTTAATTTAAAAAATGTAGCAAATATTTGGTGGTGGGAAAAAAACCTCCTATTGTGTGTTGGGATGTTTGTGTGTACGTAAGCATGTACTAAGGCTTGTGATCTAAATTGTCTAGAATATTTGCCCCTGCTTCCTCATGGAAACAGCATCCTATAGCGAAAGAAGCTTCAGGGATCTCTATCACTTTCTAGTTGTGATTACTTCGCTCGTATGGTTTGATATAAAATGTATCCTCTGGTTGGGTGGTAGAAGTATCACAGGGAGTCCCACATGCATAGTTCCTAACATGGTCTGGCCATTGCGGATTTTCAGCAGTCACTGGTTCCTTTGCCTTCTGTGCCCCTTTCCTTTAGATGTGGAGTCCTCAAGGACCCGCAGAGCCCGGGCTTTGGGAAGGCGCCTGCAGCAACTTACCTCAATGAGGATGGTAAAGCGCTGCTTGTCCTCAGGTGGGCTGCCCCGGGACCCCGGATACTCAATGTCAAGGTCAATGCCATCAAACCCATACAGCCGGAGATACTCAATCACTGAGTCGATGAAAATCTTACGGTTCCCAGCGCTGGACACCATGGTGGTGAACCTGGAGAAGGCATGATCCTTAGTGGCACTTAGATGCCATCACCATTGTCCCATCCTTCCTTCTCATGTGTAGACTCCATTTAACCCGGGCTTCAAGAACCGGAGGAACCGCTACCAGCCCTGGCCAGAGAAAACCATCTTTCCAGCAGCTACTGCTGGTGTCATGATAGAACAGAATCTTTCTATAGATGCCTACAGAGCAGCCAGTACAGCTGGACCAGTCCCTTAGTGCTTGCAGGTAAACTGGTTGCTTCTTGCAACCAGTTCCCAGCCACATCCCCGGCCATGTCAACTCCCAAACGCACTCAGGAAGGGCATCATAACACAACTGTAAGAAAAGAAAGTGACACCCATACGCTCACAAAATATTCATTACAACTCTCCCTTCTCTCCTCTTTTCCTGCTTTCAGGATGTGGTTTTACGACTTGATTTCTCAGAGTTGCCCCAAACACTCTATTCTCACATTTCATGCCTGTGCCTGTGCATCTCTCTTCCCTTACAACGCTCTTTCTGTTTGTCTGACAAATTTGTATTTATTATAAACTGCATGTTTCAAATGCCATTTACTTTTAAATCCTCCACCCAAGCAGAATTTATCAGTTTTCCCATCCTTTTCTTATCACATTGTACATACACCGTTACAGCACTTACCATTGCAGTATTCAAGTGGACATACACATGTTTGCCTCTCCAATAGACAGAGAAATCCCTGGGACTCTTTTATTCACTTTTTTCTTTATTCTACAGTGTCCAGAAAAGTGTCTGGGTCTATGCTACTCTGCAAATACCTAAAATCCTTCCTAAAGTCTCCAGGCAGGCATGACGCCATTGCTGTTCTTTGCTGTAGTTGAGGTAGTAGGAGACGTTGTATTCCTCTTCTACAGCTCCTTCATTTTCATATAGCTCTGATCTATATCCTCAGTGTCTACCATAATATTTAGCACATAATGCATCTCAGTAGATACTTATTAAAGTGAATTAAAGCTTTGCAAATAAACATTAACAAATACTATGTGTAGGTCATGTGACAGTTTCCTTCCATAGATCAGATCCCTTGGACGCATTCTTTTCCTCTGGTTCTCTTTCCTCATCGTACAATCCTAGGATCTATAACTCTGGTCAGTCTCTAACATAAATCTCATTTCCTGGTTCTAGGTCTTTCTCTGTGGTGGAAAATCCGCTGCCCCACCGGTAGGACTTCATACCACCTTCAACCACCTTTTTCTTCACCTTCCAATTAATTCAGCCTCATCTCCCTGAAAGTCCTACATCCAACTCCCCGTAGCAAGAAGAGGTTCTTACTTCTGAGTCCCGAAGTTCCACCCGCCAATCGCCAGGAGCGTGACCAGGTTTTCATTACTGATGAGGAAGCACAAAGAAATGAGAGTGAAGTTGTTACAGACAAGCACGAGGCAACTGCCTACTGGCGTGAAGGTGGTTTTCTCTCAGATTCATGGTTCTGGCACCAAAAAGACAGTTCCCAGTAACTCTCCCTTTATGACCTTTTTCCTGCCTTTCAAAAAGCCACCTTCATACGAATCATCAGGTTGGAGCGATCACACCTGAGTTCTCAGAGCAAGTTCCAGGCTTGTTGACTCCCTGGAGCAGAGGGCAAGAGGCAGACAGAGTTGGTGGGGAGCTGCTCCTGATACTACAAAGATGCCACACGGGTACATGGACTCTGGTGGACAACTGCACTCGCTGTCACGAAGGGGATGGTGGTCACCGAGGTAAGGTAGACATTTACCCAGACACCCGTGAGACACTGGAGGCTGTGCCCCCCCACCCCCGCCCCCCACCATCACCACCCAAAAATGTCAATGACATCTATTTGTAAACAGAAAACAGGATCTTCCAAATAGGGTTGACTCCTCCCATCTTGATGCTGGTAGGAAGGTAATTCTCATTTACATTTCCTTAACTGAGGCTAATTCCCATCCATCTTTGAAGCTACTTTCCTTTTAAGTCCCTCTGACAATACTGGCCCTTCCCAGGCTCTCTGGCCTCAGCTTTATGATGTCAGAGGAACCAAGGGCTTCCAGTTTGGAAGTAAGGGGTAGGAAAAGGGGATAGAGGATTAATACAATGAAGCTTGTTATTCTGGCAGTTAAAAATAACTGTCAAGGAAAGAAAAGTAATTCTGATTTTTGTCAAGGTGCCTTGTCATTTACGTCCCTCTCTTCCCCAGAGCCAAAATGTGTCCTTTAACCCTGAGTGGGGAGATGGTTCCCAATACTAGCTTTGAGTGTCAAGCCCACCCAGAAAGCCTGTCCTGTGACTCTCCCAAATATCCAAAAGGAGGTACTCACTGCTGCTTGAGGGCCTGGAACCGGGGGTAGAGAACATCGTCATTCCACTCATAGGGGGCGATCTTGTTATTGGCCATGGTGGCAAAGGCATAGATGAGGTGTGTGCACAGGCAGGGGTCCACATTCTCTGGCATGTATTTGGCAGGGTCTGGGCGGTACTGGGACCAGTTGGTAAAGTAACACACAATCTTCGTGGCTGTACCTGGTTGGGAAGAGCAGAAGCCAGGAGTCAGAAGTCTTAAGACCTGACATCTCAACGCTCTGGGGGTTCCTGGGGGAGGAGCAACAGGAACACTCAGATGCCAACTGCTTCTTCTGGACTTAGGGCTGGAGATGTGAGAAAAGCATTAGATGAGCTCAGATTGGTGAGCCAAGACTAGGCTAACCTCCCCTCCTCAAAGACCTGGGAATGTAGTGAGAGCAACTATAGGATAAAAGTAGCACCCTTTCTCTCTGAAAATGTCTATTTTCTGTGGAGGTAATGACTGAGGCTCTCTAAACAAGCACATTCTACTGCTATCATAATTCCATGTTGTAGAGTGAGTGAAACTCTGGTTAGGCTTTTACGCCGCTGGCCTCTGTGGCTATCACCTGTGGCCTTGATCATGTTGATGCAGAAGGCATTTGGGATGTGGGTGCAGGGCATGTGTGTTTGATTGCGGACTCCTGTAGTGTAGTGTGGGCACGCTTGCGTAAGGGCGCACACCTGCGCCTGGAGGCTAAGGCTATAAGGGGCAGCGGGGGTGTCAGTCAGAGACAAAGACAGCACACCTGCGCCTGGAGGCTAAGGCTATAAGGGGGGGCGGGGTGTCAGTCAGAGACAAAGACAGCTACAGGGGATACTAGATTACGAGAGGAGGAGACCAGGAGAGAATGCCAGAGAGCCCAAAGAGACAGGGTGAATATTTGCTGGGAGCCAGGAGGTTGGCAGGACCCCCGGCTTCCCTGCCTTGCCAGCTTGTCGACTTGCCACAACAAATGCAGCAGAAAGAGCATTAAAGCCTGAAAAAGCCACTGAGGGCCCCAGGATTCTCCTACCCATCAGCCTGAATTGGTAGAGAACCTGCCTAAGCTTGCTGGCAAGTATCATCCTGGTGCCCCAGTCCTCACTTCTACCTCTTGTTCAAAGGAATGTGGATGTGGGGTGCAGGAGGTGAAGTAGACAAGTGTCTCCCTCTCTCTCTCTCTCTCTCTCTCTCTCACACACACACACACACACACACACACACACACACTTTCCCCCAACTCAGAATGTTCTGTAGGAGAAGGAGAAGGAGACTTCAGCAATCAGATTTTCAAATATCTCAGCCAGCCGACAGTGCCAACACCTTGATCAAAAGCAAAGGAGCTCGTGATACTTACCCAGCTGCAGCTGCAGCAACACAGCCAGACCTGCCAAGAAACACAAAAACAAGCATCAAACCCGTGAGCCGCTGGCAGCCTTGGGGGAGCCCAGCTGCTACGCTGCTGGTCACTGGCGTGGACAGTGAGCTCCCAGGGTCCTGCACAGACGGTCCTCTTCAGACCTGTGTCTGAAGCACCTTGAGAGGAGGGCCTGGCACTGGTGTGCCTCTACCTAGGGTAGGGCGAATGGGAGCACCTGGGCTTGGAGCAAACGCTCCTCCCTCGAAGCCAGCCCTTCTACCCTCCAGCCTCAATTTGCCTCGCGACAAAAATGAGAGTTAAATTTTTTGTGAGCGTCAGGTGAGATAACTGGAGGGCCAGAACCTGGCATGCTGTCAGAACCGAGTTGGTTAATGACACTATGGGCCTGTCTGCTGAGAGAGTGGTGAGGCTCAGAGTGACGCATCCTCACCTTCGTCTGTCACCTGAAGCCAGCATCCTGGTATCTACGCTTGTCTGAGCTGCATGCTCAGTGCGGGAAGCTTGAACAGCCTCACACTGAAATGCAGATACCCCGGGGGCATCCTCCGCTCCCTGGTGTTCAGCGGCTCCAGGCTAAACCACAGCCTTCCAGGCTGCTTTGGGATGGGGCGGTGCCCGGCTGTGGGCCTGGGCTCTGAGGGCAGCATCCATCCCTCCTCACACGCACTGGGCCAGAGCAGAAAGCAAAAGAGGTGACGGTAATGGAGGAAATAGAACTTAATGAAAGGGGCACCGCAAGACTAAAACCTGACTGACGGGAGGTGGGGGTAGAAGGAATCGACATAACCATTAGCACAATGCTGACCAAAATCCCTAGGAGCCAGCGCCTAGCTACAAGCAGGAGGCCCAGTAGGTAGCTGACTGCTGAGGTGAAGATATGGAGATTGAGCCCATTGTAGAATCTCCCGGTCTCCTTTAACATTCTAATTAGTTATTCAAAATCAGTAACAGAAGAGCCACGCTCCAGGAAGATGAGCCCCTCCCCACTAAAAGAAGATGATAAAATCTAACCTGCCCCTACAAAGGGGCAGCTCTTCCTGCCCTCTTGTGTCTATGCAAGCGCAGCGTCTTTACTTCCCTCTTCCCCTAATAAACCTGTTTAAGTAGATCTGACGTCTCTGACTCGTGGAGAAACTCTCCGCACGCCGCCAAAGGGGAGCTCTGGGAAAGCTTTCCCAGAGTGAACCCAAGGACCCCCCCTCTCAAACCCATCAACTCCAAAAAAACAACAACTCCAAAAAAATCAATAGGTGGAAAGCAGGGATCCTATTAAGAATGATTCTATTAAGTAGATTGTTGTAAGCGAGAAAGGGGCAGCAGGATTTGCATTGGGAACTACAGAAGAGGTGCCCAGCTTGGACGCCCTGTCGCTAAAAGGCACTGCCAGGTCCTGCTTGGGCTCAGGCCCAGGGTGAGCGCACAGGCAAGTGATTTACCACCCTGCACCTAGGCTTCCACGCCCGCACCAGAGACTGAATAACCTCGTGAGCATGGCTGACTCCATGTTTTTATGCCGTAAAGTTGGAGAATGAATGTGCAAGGTATTGAACAGGAGTCAAGCACTTTCTGGTAATATCTAGATTTGCTTGTTGGGGAAAAAAAAATGCAGTAGCTGCCCCATGTAATAAATATAGATGAATGGATGGCGTGTGTAGAACAGAAATAGGAAGGCGCCTTCATCTGGATTCCCCGTCTCCACACAGACAGCCCCTACTGGCTGGAAGCTGTATTCCTCGCTGCCTCCTGCCTCTCCTTGCACCTACGCGTGAGGGTTAAATGGCCCATCACTGACGGGGTGAGAGTGAGGCAGAGGAAGGCAGGAGGTGGAGAGACACGGAGTGTGTCGGCAGGGGGGTGTGGATGATAAATCTCATCCCCACTCCACTTCATCCAAGGGGGTCAGTGACATGCAGGGAAGGCCTGACCCGCAGGGACACACCTGCTCAGCCTTTGCAATGCAGCTCTTTGTTGCTTTAGCACTTTCTAAAGCACAGAGGATGCCACTCTTCACTCTGGGCCCTGGAGAGAAAACCACCAGCCTGACAAAGCAGGGGCCAGGACCAGAGAGAAATGGCATGGAAAAGTCCAGAGTCTTTGCATATTGAAGCTGTGTCTCCAGACTCTTGCTGGAGGGGAACCCCTGGGCTTAGAGGAGAGGAAAGGAGAAGGATTGGGGCTGTGTAACTTACTGGCCCAAAGCAGCATCCTCCCCATCTCTGCTACAGCCTTAGACTGAAGGCCTGGGGCCCGGCTCTCTATATAAGGCTGGAACCAACACAGGCCTCTTTATCGCAGTGAAAGTAGAACAGCTGCAGAAGCAGCACCCACCATCCAGCACAGGGCCTGCCTCCAGCTCCCCAGTTGTGCCATTCCCAGGGTTCCTGGGCTGTCCCCCCGCCCCCCACCTCTGCTGTGGCCAGCTTCAGGGAGCTCATTCTGCACCAAATCTTCTTAAGATGATATTCTTCCTGCCTGTCTTCCACAGCGAGAGAGAAGGAGGCCTCAGTTGAAACATTCCGCTAGCACAGTGGGGGTCAGTTTTTAAGGTTTGGGGTGACTTGGGGACCATAAAGAGAAGAATAAGAGTGTAACCAATAAAGGGAGAAGCTGAGAGCTTGCTGCTTTGGTTGGCTCTTAACCCCTGAGTTTAGCAGTCAGAGAGAAAGGGGTCCTTCGTTTCTATTTAGGTCTCTCAGCTATGAGCCTGAGCTATGAATGTGGCCAGGGTTCTAGAGCAGAAGCTGTGCCAGGAGTGAAGGTCCGCCTCTCTCTGGAGTTGGGGCTCCAGGAATCGTGTGAAGGGTGGAGCAGGTGTAGGCGCCTGGGGCCGAGGCTACCGCGCGGCAGTCCAGCCAGCAGCAGACTTCTCTTCCTAGAACCAGCATTGATCGTGTCACGGCTCGTGGTTCCCTTGAAAGCCAGATGAGGTCCAAACTGGAGGCAAGGCGCGCCCACCTGGTCTCAGACCCCCTGGGTGTCCTCATTGCCTGCAGGGACCTTGTATTCCAGCCACCAGCCAGGTCCAATTTCCTGCTGCTCGACAATCACGCCAACTCTTCCCAGCCTCTCTGCCACTCTGAGGCCATTCTTTGGCGTGAGATGTCTCTTCTCTTGTCTATGGCTATACCACCCTGAACGCACCCGGTCTCGTCTGTTGTCGGAAGCTAAGGAGGATCAGGTCTGGTTAGTACTTGGATGGGAGATGTCGTTTCTCACTTTCTCTACCAGGAGAGCTCCTACTCATACCAACTTCCCAAATCTGACAATTCCTCTGTGACTCCTTCCTCTTTCCTGCCACTCTCAGGCAGAATTCACTGTTACAGCTTTTATCTCGCGGGTATTCCCATTAACTTGGTGTTACAGGAGATATTTACTGAGCACTTGCTACCAACAAGACATCTAAGATCTGGGTATTTAAAGGGGAAGATAACATAGTCTCTCTCCTTCATCTCTCTTGAAGAGCGTTGAAAAGCTCTAACTAATAAGTATAGGCAACATTTTTCAAACTCTCCATCCTACATTCCCTTGCAGGGATACTGCTCTGGAATATCTCTCTCAAGAAACCCTGGATCTCTGTCTTCACTTCCACCCTCCAAAGTTTCTATCCCTTCTCACTTCTGTGTTACCTTTCAGCTCTTTGTATCTAAGTTCCTTCTTCGTCCCTCCCAGTTCTCTGGTTCCTGGTGCGCGCGCGCTCTCTCTCTCTATCTCTCTCTCTCTCCTTCCTCCCCCTCCAGTTGCCCCATTTGCTCTATCACAGAAGATAAAAGAATTGGACAGGCAGAATTCTTATTTAGTGTAGTGGAGACAGAGCTGTTAGTAGAAGACAGAGAACATTCACATACTGATGATAAATCTCATCCCCACTCCATAATGATAGACAAGGCAGAACACACCTTAAGCTGTGAGGGAGTCTCTGTTGGATGTTATTTTCTAGATTGCAGTGGCAGATCAAAGTTTCTAGTCATAGCTTTACCAATACCATATGTGCTCCAGAGGATTGGTACATGCTGATAATCTCAGGTGACTTGTGATAGCTGGGATCTGGTTGTAACTCAGTAACTATACTGAAAACTTTCTAGAAATTATATCTCTAACTCAAGATCTTTGCTCCATGGAATGTAAGCCAAAAGTCAGAGCATGTCGAGATGGTACTGAGGCAGTAACAGTAGCTGATAGGGCAGGGGAAAAGGATGGAGGTGAATTGGGGCTGACCTGCAACCTGTTCCCTTTGACATAAAGAGTCTATTTCATCCCTAAGAGAAAGACATCATGAAAGAAAAGAGGAACGGCCTAGTGCTAACACTGTTCACTAAGATCAACTCCATTATACGTTAGTACAGGGAATCCATGTAACGATGCAGGAAAATATACCCCCACACCCTCCATTATACCTGGACTAATAATGCTTTACATACTTTCTTTCTAAATATAACTTTCATGATAATTGCATTGGTTGAAACACGTTTAAGTTACCAGTTAGACCAGTTTTTTTATTCCGTGGGGGCAACATTTCTGCATTGAAAGAAACTGCTCTAAATGATTGTTAATAACTATGTGATGTAAATTCAGCTACTGTTATTACTACAAACAGGGGAAAGGCTCAAAAGCAAAATACTCTACTTGGTTGTAAATTTCTAAGGAATGGAAGCCCTGCCTCCTGTATATCTTCCTGTACTGAAGGCTTGCATATAGCAGGCCTTACTGCCTGCAATGCAATTGATATATTTGTTACCCTAAGCTTGGACCTGATTTTAACACTAATGCATGATCATTTTTCCATGCCTCAGCTCCTTCCACTGTGAAATAAGATTAGGATTTAAACTCAAATGCTTTCAGGCCCAGGCAGGTGCAGAGAGTAGGTGAAGCAGCTAGAGTACCTCAGGAAGTATTGGGAACTATGAAAATGGCAGATAATATCTAATTCATTCAAACTTTGCTGCTACCCTTAAAAAACAAAAAAGTTTTCTGAACAGAATCACCTTCAGAACATGTGTTTGAAATGCTCCTAAGCCTTCTTCCCTGCCCCACCCTTAACATTCTTACAGTAGTGATTGCTGTGGTTTATATTCTCTTCCAAGAACAGGCAGAAAAACTGGGAGGAGAGAGTGCTGGGTGGGGTGATAACCTCCACAGAGCCTCGTGCGCAGGTACTGTGCACTTAACATTTGGGTGTACCTCCGTGCCCAGCAGCTTTTGAACTTGGAAAACAGGCAAACACAGCCCCCATAGCAAGAATGCGCCTGACCCTTAGTAATGAAGACCAAGGAGGAGTGTGGCTACTTACTGATAAGACTCCTGTCCCAGAAACCACTGATAAGACCCCTGCCTGTAAATGACCTCCCTCCCACTGAGGTCATCCTTCCCCGAAACCCACCAAAAGATATGAGGAAGCTACCTGTATAACCCCCCCTGCTGCCTTTGTTCGGGCCCAGGTCTTTAGAGGTGAACCTCTCCTGGGCCGGTGGTTTCTCCTGGGCTCACCGCGTTCCTGAGTGCTGTTCCGGCCGCAACTTGTGCAACACTTTCTCTCCCATGGATTAATTCATAGCTCTTCTAAATAAAACTGTTGCTACCTTTCAATTTAAATTAATGACTAAAAGTAGCACACACCAAAAAAAGAAGAAAAAAGAAGAAAAAGAAAAAGAAAGAAGGAAAAGAAAAAGAAGGGAACATCAAAGGCATTTGGAGCTTCATGATTTATTTGTTGCAGGAAATAAGAAGTCCCTGAAGGGGTTGAGACGGTCAAAAATGCTGCCTTCCACCCACAGAAACACAGGGGTCATCCCAGAGTCCTGCAGATGGGGGGACCTGCTAGTTTAGGCAGAGTAGGCAAAACCCACTCTGTTGTTGGCCATGTCGTACACAGAGTAATACTCCTTGAGAAAGACGTCTCCCAGAATCCACAGGGGCTGCCCGCTGGGGGAGGGCAGGTAAGTGGCCTCAATCCCAAGCTTGCAGTAGCCATTGTTCTGAAGAGACAAAGGACATGAAGCTAGAACCAGTGGAAGGTAGAAGACCATTCCCACAGGAACCCTCCACCACCGCTATCCGATATTCCATGGCGTAGGCCTTTGACTTCTCATTCACCCTCCGTCCTGCCCCTAGAAGTCCGACATCCTTCCATGTGTGCATGGGGACGCTGAGCGTCTGCTTGGCCCATCCAGGCCAGAGGCAGGGAGCTGAGGAGTGGACACTTACATTGAAGACGTAGGCAGAGGGAGGCAGAGGGAACTGGGACCCGCTGATGATGAAGGTGACGGTGGGCATGCTGTCTACGTAGTTGCAGTTAACCACAAACTGAGAGAAGAGGCAAAATGAGGAGCTCAGAGGCCTGGGAACTAGAAAAAGGAGCCGAGCCCCCCTTTTTCCTATGAGAAGCTCTTCTTGTCCTTCTAGCAGAGGCTATTTCAAAGCATGGAAGACGGGCCTGATTCCTGAGCGCAGGCCCCCTCTTTTCTTGAATTCTCTCCTTAAACACATCTCAGCTCTTAGATTTCAGTTGTATTGTTATGGTGGTAGAGTTAAGCTCATCCTAGAACAAAATTTCTAACCTCAGATATGACAGAGAAGCATGAGAACACTTGTAGAATCACACCCTTGTACACTCACATCCGCATCTATGCGTCCTACCCACTCACTCATCTACTCCTCTGTTTCGCTCTCTCTCGCAAACACACACACGCGCGCACACACACACACACGCAGAAAGAGAAAGAGAAAAAGAGGAACCAAATTTCCTCGGGGCCTGCACGCTTGCATACAGGGAAACACAAGCTACAGATATGTGTCCAAAAGGGAGCAGAGGTAGGGACAAGAGGCAACTGGGGTGAAGCCCAAAGGTGTATTCCTAGAAAGAAACCCAAGTGGACTGGAGAAATGCACTGTCCTCGTCAGTGCGACAGTGACCAGGCCACAGTGCAATGTGCTCCGAGGACCCATCACCAATTGGCAACATCTCCTGAGCACCGTTCAGTCCCCTCTCAGTACAGATGGAGTTGGTGCTGCTCCCACCCTCCCCTTCATTGCACTGAGGGTTCAGGCTTGGAAGGCCATGCTGTGTCCCCACCCAAACCCTCCTCTTCTCTCGCCAGCTCATGTCATCCAGGCCCTGCGTGGTGGCTGCCCGGCTGCAGGGAAAGCCTTGGCCTCTGGTTACTCACGTCCCCATTCTGGGCCTGCTGGGCTCCGGTCGCCTGCAGGAAGGAGCCCATGTACTGCTGGGGCACAGCCAGCAGGAAGGTGCCGGTGTCCACAATGGCCTGGCAGCCCTGGGAGCACCAGCCGGTGGCCTGGTTCCCGATGGCAAACCTGAGGAGGGGCACCAACACCGAGAGAGTCAAGTGCCTCCGCCACACACGCCAACATCTCACCCCCAGCTTCCCAGGCCCCAGGGGTTTTGCCTTAAGTGCTTGATGGAACATTCTTGAGGGCCTGGAAGTGTGGAAGGAACTGATTCCTGACTAGGAGCTCTGGCATCAGATATGCTGGTGGGGAGACCTCGAACTGTGTGAACTGTGTGACTGTGGCCCAATAACCCCACCTCTGAGTCTTGGTTTCTTTAGCTGGGGAATGGAATACGCTGCTGACCTCCATATAGTTGTGGAAATGATACACAAGCGAGTGTGAAAGGGTAGAATCTGGCACATGGAAAACATCGACAGCAGCTACACTCTGACAGATGACAGAAGAGGTGGAGAGTATTCTGAGTGGAATAATGCAGCTGCCAAGAAAAAAACACGGACACACTTTCTAGGAACCGCCAACCTGCTGGCCTAGCAAAGCTAAGTCGCCAGTTCAGGAAGCTCAGTCAAGAGCCAGACTCCAGAGCCCACTGAGTTCCAGGACCTCAGCCTGAGAGCCTGCTGATTTTTTAAGAAATCCATGTGATGTGGATGAAAGGAATCAGCCATGACAGGAACAGGAAATATGTTCATGCTGGACGAACATGCTAGGCGTGTCCATGACCCACAGGAAATGAGCTCGCTACTTACTCCTGGATGGCGATCTGCCAGTAGAGTTCCCGGGTTACGGGAGTCCAGACAATCTGACCAGAATAGAGCTGGGTGTCCACACCTCCCAGGATGAGCTCTCCACCATACTGATACGTGGGTTGGCTGGGGGGAAATATCGAGAATATGAGTTCCCACGGCACAAACGGTTCAGGCAGCTTCTCTCTCTTCTCTCCTCCTCCCCCCACCACCCCTCAGACACAGACAGCACAGAATGAAGAGGCCGACCTCAGTGCCCTTTGAGACTCTACCTGGCTCTAGGCACAAGGGAGAAAACACTTCTCAGAGAAACACATAGAGCATCAAAGAAGTAAAAACACAGACTATGCCCAAAAGGGAGAAATCAAAAAACAGAAACCTGGGCCCCCTGGTAGTGCAATGGGTTAAGTCTCAGCACTGTGAAGCTATCCAGAGCCACTGTAGCACGAGTTCGATCCCTGGCCAGGGAGCTTCCCACATGGCACAGCAGACCTCTCCTGCCTCATCCACTGCTCCCCTCTGCAGTGGATTTCAGTCGATCTGCCTGTTCTGCTCCCCACTCTGTCTCTGATGAATCCTCTCACCCCACCCACACCTCTGGCCTGTACCACAGCTTGTATGCATAAATAAATAAATCTAAAAAAACAAACAAGCCAGAAACCTGAAGGAAAAAAAAAACAAAACTAAAAACATCCCAGAGCAACCCTCTCTGGGACAAAGAAAGGATAAGAGGAAATGCTTCTGAGAACCTGGACGGGGACCCAATGAGATTTCCAGGGCATGCTGATGGAGGCTCCTATCTCCATAAGGTTGATAATTAGACCATGTTAAAGGGGTTTGGGGCTCTGGTGGTCCCCACCCTGAGTCTATGAGTCACAGATTAGAGACATTGGACTTCAAGGACCCTGAAGACCACATGTTTAGGAAAGTTTGACCATACATTTAGGAGTCAAGTTTGCCATGAACTTTCAATACCAGGCAGAGTAAGAAAAGTCCTGGATTTGAGATCCAGAGTTTGAATCTGAGCCTTGACTTCACGCCTACTACTTGGTGACTTTGCTCAACATCAACTATTTGAGTCTCTGTTTCCTCGAGATGGAGTTAATAGGAATTTTGAGATGTCTTTAGGAATCATAGCCTCAGCAACTGTTTATAAAGCAAGAGGTGTTTGTAATCATAACTATAATTTCATTATTGTTCTCCTTACTAGGAAGTGCCTATATGGCTTCTCCTCTACAACTATGCAGATTAGTTGGAGTTACAGCGAACTCCAGATTTACTAAACACACGTTGAGGGAAAATGGTCCATTTGTAATCAAAGAGTCATCGTATGGCTTCTGATCTCAAAGATTTTTCCAGTGCATTTAAAATAAAATTCTTCCCCAAAATGTGATTACAAGTTTTCAGAAAAATAGAAATTTTGTGTAGAAGGTTATCCTCATTATGTCAGGAAACCTTAGAGCCTGGTCCTGTCTGATGTCGAGTTGTCCAACGTCCCCACAGGGCTTCCCGGATCAAGGGCTCTCACCGGGAGAAATAGAAGCTGAAGATGGGCTCGGTGAGCTGACCCTGTTGCAGCATCCCCTGCATGACCGTCGGGGAATTCCCCACCGCCATGTTCGGGTAAGCCATCCCCAGGATGCCATCAAAGTCTGAGTAGAGGAAGGGGGTGCTGGGCTCATCCTCACTCAGGCCAAACTCCTGGTTGTAGATGACGATGTTCTGGACCTGGGGCAAGCAGACAGAAGAGCTTGTCAACTCAGGTGGACAAATCCTGCCTAAACTTAGGTGCCCAGGTTCTGGAATGTAGAACCTTTTCTGGGGAGAGGAAGTTGACTTCATTCATGCTGGGGGTAATCATGGGGATAGGTCTGGAAAGTGAAAAGGCAGCAGCATCAGGCAACCTTGTGTATCTGGCAGAGAGAGTGTGAGTTTGGGGGGAGCAGAAGCAATTGGTTTTTGTCTACGTCTATGAACAGTGAAAGGACAGTGACTGGTTTATACTGAACAACCCATGTGCAAGAATGGGAGAGAAACTGTGGATGTTTGATTTAAGAAATAAAAAAGAGTGAAGCACATGTCTTCAAAGATCCAAAGTGAAATAGTAAAGAGGAGGAAGCAAATTTATTCTATGTGGTTCTAGAGAGCAGAGTTAAGACCAGAGAGCAAAGTCACAAGGCAGGACTGTAGCCCAACGTAAAGAACTTTCTGCAGACAGAAATGCTGGGGAAGCAATTCCAGTCTTGGGAAGAAGAAGGTTGAGTTAACTGGCCTTTGACATCCTTTCCCACACTGGACATCCAGGGAAATTGTACCTAATTTGTAATCACAGGTTCTCTGACAGCTCAAGGCTTTAGAAAATAGGAGCCAAACCACAGATGCTCAGGGGCTAAGAGAACACCACTCACGGCAACGGTGTCGTATCCCAGGACCACGCTCAGGCTGCCGCTCCCGTAGGACAGAGTGTAGGTCTGCCCGTTGTTTTTGAAGGTGGAAGACTGGTTGGGGTTGAACCTGTTGTGTTTGTCTGTAGAGAGACAGAATTGAAGATTAATGTGAGTCATTGCTTTCCAAAATACTTGAGGGTGAATTATCCTCAATGGCCTGGGATCAGCAGAGCGAGGTTAGCCTAGTATCTCAGCCTCAGGTCCTTTGTACTGTGGACAAATGCTGGCTCTAGAAAAGTCTGTCCTCTTGCATAACAGGCAATGCCCAAACTCCTTCCAACGCACCATTTTCTGAGGGATGGACTACCTCAAATGTGCCAGGAATCCTGGCCTGTGGGAGAGCTAAGGGAAAGGAACAATGTAGAAAGGGGTGGATGTCTTAGTTGGTTTCTGCTGTCTCTCTCCAGAACTGTCAGTACTTACAAAATGTAAACTGAGAGCAAGATTTCCATATGCTCTTGGTTTTAGGAGGATGTGACAGTTGTATGCACAGGAACTCATCCTGCTACCATCTCTTTCCAACTCTGGTGGGGGGTGATGGTGGTACTCACTACAGGCCTGGCTTTGGCAGTAGATGGAGGGCACCCACAGGTTGGAGGAACCTGTGTCAAAGAGAACCAGGAAATTCTGGGGTGGTGTCCCAATGCTGATCTCCCCAAAGTAGAAAGCCTGCAAAGAAAGATGTGTCACCCTCAGTAAGCAGTTAAACTTCATCCTAACATAGGAAAGAAGCTGATACCCTGGAAGTCACATTTTGCCCAATTTACATCCTTGGGGGGAGCAGGAGGCTTCTCCCACAAGTTCTCCTTCCCATCTGGAACTAACTCCAATCAATATTCCACCTTTTTGCCTCTAATTGCCAGCCTCTGACTGCCTAAGACTTAGTCTGGCGAGACAATGCCCTCTTCTAAATATGTTTTGTCCTTTGCAATAAGGTGACACCTCCAAGGGCCTCCGTGCTATGCAGCACACCCAAAACTGGAGACGCAAACACTCTCCCCTCTTCCTTCCATCCACCTTCCCCATGTAGCACACACACACTCACAGGCAGTTTTCCCCTTCTCTTCCAGTACTAGAAACTTTCACCACCCTTCTCGCTCCTGGTCGCATGCTAGAGAAGGGTGCTAGGAAGTCTAGGGTGAGTGGTAGCATGAAAAGCAAGAAGGGACTTTCCCTGAGAGATGGTTTCTGTTCTCAGCAAATCTGGACCAGTCATGTCACTTTCCTGCCTCTAGTTCCCCCATCTATAAGATGTGGGAATAGAAACAGGAGAAACCTCAAGTGGCTTCCAGTCTGACACTCTACATAACGTGCCTCTTGGGACAATGCAGAGGACACCAGGATGTCAAGATTGTAGCCTCTGGAACATTCGAACAGTTGCTCTGGGCACCAATGTGATTTTACAGAGGGATGAGGGTGAGATAATGTTTGGAGCCACTGGAGGCTCTTCCTGGCAGCCATGGTTGTGTTTTCCTCCTTTCCCCTGCAGCTCATTGCCAGCGCATACTTTGGATCTTTCAAATGACAGGACTATTCCTACTACTGTAACCGGGCTGAGTCCAAAGTCCAATAAAGGTGGTGCCCTCTGGAGCACCACCATGGAAAATGCTAAGTTTGCAGTTTGGGGTGGAGAGTCTGATGAGAAATAAAAGGGACTGAAGGAGAAAGGGAAGTCAGTCGCCATGATGTAGGAATAGAGGAAGAAATCGCCATGATGTAGGAATGGAAGAGGCAGTCGCCATGCTGAAGGCACAGAGAAAGTCAGCTGCCATGATGTAGGAATAATCCCATTGTTGTTCCCTAAGCCTGAGTAGTCTTCAATCGTGCATGCAGGTGCAGAACCAGGATAGTGTCTGTTAAGCAATTTGGGCACTGCCTTTGGCCAATTTTGAAGCCCCATTTGCCCAGTATCAGTTTTGGCACCCAACATGGTTGGATACGCATTTGCCCGGTATCACTACGAGTCTCTTAGGCATATAAATGGGACTTCAGAGAGGTGGGCCAGTAATGAGAGGAAAGGAGAAGGGAGAGGGAACGACTACACTGTCAGGTAGCACCAACTCACAACTTACTCAGATGCTTTCCATAGGAAGGTGAGACTTGGGTTTAGTAACTGGTCAAAACAGCCAACGAGAGGTATAAGTGGGTATCTAAGAATAGTCATGAATCAAGGATGAGGGACACCGCCCCCCTCTTCACTCACATCCAGGTAGTTGGTGATGGGTTCATAAGCAACAGCGTCATTATTGAAATGGTATTTGGCAGCTAGGTCAGTCTTTGGGTAGCTCTTCAGGAATGTCTCCAGCACGCCCTGTTCCTCCATTGTCTGGCGAATAGATTTGCCTTTCCTCAGAAGGATTCTGCAGAGAACAGGGTACATGAAGAAGAAGCTACAACTTGCCCTCTTCGCAAAATCCCTTCAACCACGTGACCTGGCATTTTCAAGCTTCTAAAGTACTCTGCTGAAGAAGGGACCCTTAAGGAAATCTCCCAGGATTTTAGCAAATTCCGACCCCTCCTATCACACTAGCACTCCCAGCATGGAAACACACTGCATATATTGGGGTTAGACTGTTTAATTAGTTTAGGTATTGTTTCCAGAGAACAAGTGTCCTCCTATAAACTTGGGGCAAGAATTGTGCATGTTTCTTTCTTAGCCAACAAAACTCCCAATCACCCTTTTACACACACACACACACACACACACACACACACACACACACACACGCACGCACCATCCATTTCAGATCTTGGCCCCCAGACTGTGCTGAGCTGATGGTACCAAGAGAAAACCTCACTATCTCTCCAGGAGGCCTGCAGGCCTTTGTGTTCCCCTAGTTTGTCTTGGCCCCTTAGGACAGGAAACCACAAAGAAGCCAAATCCCAACGCACCTTTCCACACCCTCTGAGAGGTGCAGACAGACCAAGACCACCACCAGGAGCTTCATGGTGCTGGTTTTCCACTGCCCACCTACTCACAGACGCGCTACAAGCCTAGGCGGGCACACCAGAGCCAGGCCGGGCCTCTCTCTTATACTCTGGTCTCTCTGCACTTTGCCATCCAGGCAAGGACTCTCCCACCTGTGTACCAGCCGGTGTCCTCACACATCCAAGGATTCTGTTTATTTTTCCCTCTGGCAATCAGCAGGAGCTTTCATAGCCACTCAGTAGTCAATTACTAGTGGCTTTGCTGATGGAATCTGAAGATTAGGATTTGATAACAAAAGCATGTCTCCAGGCCTGGGCACCCAGGAACCTGGTACCCTGTGTCTGCTGGGAAATGGGCACTAGCAACTTCTGCCAGAGCAATGGAACAATTTGCTCCTTGGTTCCAAAGGGCAGGCGATTTCTTGAGCTACAGAGTCTACTCTCCACTTCTCCTTTGCCTCTCTCTTCTGATGGGTCTCACCTCTAGTCTGACTTGTATGATTCCCATAGTCAGTGACACTCTTTGCTCTTTACATCCGTATTTCTAGTTCAAAAACTAGGTAGCATTATCAAATGTCTACTCTGCTCATGTCTGCCCACATCTCTGGGAGTGGAAGAAACCAATTTGCATGAAAATGTCTGCCTCTCTGCAGGAAGGAAGACACACAGTCTAATCCGGAGGCAATGTGATCTTGTAATAGGGGGGTCCTCAGGGAAAGGGGAGTTTCCAGGTTCCCTGCCCCACCCAAGGGTGGGGCTGAGCAGGGAGGAGTAGCTGGAGAAGGGACTGGGAGAAGGAAGGAAGGAAAATGGAGAGAAAGGAGAACTGGAGGAGCCACACAGAGCAAAGAGACGCATGAAGAAGCTGAGCTTGCTCCTTGGCCTTGGACTGGTACCAGGGACTTGGGAAACATGGAAGGAGACACTTGAAACAGACGTGGGTGAGAGACCTGTGGGGAGGCTGACAATGGCAGCCTTTATCTTGATTTTGATTTTGCTCTTTTCCTTCCAGACTTGCCTGGCTACTTCTGCCCCTTCCCTTTGGGTCCCCACCAGAAGGTGCCTCAGACTTGTGGCAGGCTTTTTGGCCTCAGTGGTCCTGCTTTGGGCCAACCCTGTTTGACTGGGCATTTACCCACAAGGGGATGGGTCACTTGGGGTATTTAATTGGAAACCATTTTAACTGTATTCTTTCTTTTCTCTTTATTGCACACTAATTGTATTAAAATTCCTTTCCATTAAAGGTCTTATGCACTAGAGTATGTTTTGTCTTGATGCAGCAGATGGCAGAACCTATTTAGAGGAGGCAGATTTGGGGATTCTGGGATGCCCCTCTCCCTCATTGATAACAATCTCTAGGTATTCCAATGTTTATTGTATGAAAGAGTGATAAAAACCGTATGTGTTATTTTTTATTGAGTAACATTGGTTTACAATGTTGTGTTTTAGATGTATAGGGTCTCCCCTCTCAGATGTTAGCTCACAATAATAATGACAGTGTTTTTATTTTTTTTTTAGATTTATTTTTATTCATGCATACAAGAACTGGGTTCCAGGCAGAGGTGGAGGGGGTGAGAGGATTCCCCAGAGACAGAGTGGGGAGCAGAAAAGGCAGATCTACTGAAATATACTGCTGAGGGGAGCAGCCGGCGAGACAGGAGAGGTCTGCTATGCCGTGTGGGAAGCTCCCTGACTGGGGATCAAACTTGTGCCTCATGCTGCAGTGGCTGGTGATAGATTGACAGTGCTGAGACTTAACCCCTGCACTGCAAGGGAGACCCTGACAGTGTTTTTAAAGCAAACAGGGAGTAGGAGTGAGAGTGAGATGGAAAAGCTTCACTGAAGAGTAAGCATCTCTGCAGGGTACTGGATGTCGAAGCAAGGAGTGTGGAAAGCCACTGGGAGCAGAAGAAACACTTGAGCAATGGCACAAAAGAGTGACGTTGTGTGATGAGTCCAGAGAACGTGGTGACCGACGGGGCCAGAACAGCTGAGCTCCACATGATTCCTCACCTTCCAAGACAATCCAGAGACCCTGCCAGATACGCACAATTTCCAACATGCTACTCATAGTTCTGAGATTTACTTTCAAGAAACCATTTGAAATGGAAAGGACAGTAATGCTATAATAAGGGACACTCTGGAGTCTACTATACTATACTGAGTCATTCTTTAGTAGGTACCTTTACTATTTCAGCTATTCTACCAAATTATTTACATGTCTCATGGCTGATTACAACACACTAGAGCACCATGGGTGGAACCACTAAACTGTAGTCCTAGGTTTCTGTATGGGCAAGATTGTAAGGTGGACTTTGTGCACCATGCTAAGCAATACTGACTTTACACCATGAGCAGTAAGGAGCCATTATAGTTTTTGTTAAGATTTTTTTTTTTATTTATGCATTCAAGCTGGGGTACAGGCCAGAGGCATGGGGTGGCGAGAGGGTTCACCAGAGGCAGAGTGGGGAGCAGAACAGGCAGATCGGCTGAAGTACACTGATGAGGGAGCAGTGGGCGAGGCAGGAGAGGTATGCAGCACCATGTGGGAATCTCCCAAGTGGGCGTTGGACTCACTTCGCTGCTGCTGACACCTCCACAGTGGGGTGCTTAACAGCTGTGCCACCAGGGAGGCCCAGGAGCCATTAAAGTTTTTTAATCCAGCCCAATGTTATACTTAATATCATCTCTATAGCAGTTATACATGATATTTTTAGATTGTAGTTTTTATAAGATTTACTGCAAGAGGTCAGTTACCAAAATGACTTCCCTAAGTAATGTTGTAGGTGGCATGAGAAAAGTTACTGTAATTTTGTCATGAATCTACCCTAAAGAAATTCCAGTTTCAGATGTTTGATTTAATGTTCCTTTATAGAAATATTTTGAAAGGGAAACTTAAGAGTTATAGAGGAAACATTTATAACAATAACTCTCACTTCTTGAATGCCAACTTTATGCTAGTTATAACTTTACAAGGCTAAATTAATTCCCTCAAGGTCACAGTTAATAAAAGACCAAGCTCGAGTTTTAAGTCTGGTCAACCCAGACTCAACTTCTGTCCACCCCCAACCCCTCCTCTAAGCTCACAGGCTTTTGCCTCAAGGTACATGAGAACATCAACTTTAGTGATAACGATGACAGGGAGATTTCTATTTGATTTGATTTGTTTATGGAAAAGTACTCCAATTGCTTTGCACATTGTCCAAGTTTCCCGCCTACATAAAACAATGTAGTCCTGTATGCTGCTGCCATCTCATGGCAATATTCCAAACCTACAAAAATAAAAGCATTTTATGTGATTCCTCAAAAAGCAAATTAGAATTGTGACAGAGCTCATAACACCTTCTCCATGGTTCTCTCTCTTGGACTGAGACGACACGTAGCGGGTTCACTAGTCTTTTCACTCATTTAGGACCAGCCCCCTCGCCTTCCCCCTCACCACTTATGTGAGGGCTCCCCTCTGTCCTGTGGGAAGGGTAAGGGCTAGCCCTTCCCAATGAAGGCCCTGAACTGAGTCAGGCTGAGTTGCAGATTTTGAAATATTCATCTACTCTGACTTCCCCAGGACCTGATGTGAATTCCCTGGGATGGTGTTTGAGAGTGAATGCAAAGCCATCTCTTATTTTTTAAAGATTTATTTATTTACGCATACAAGCTGGTGCAGGCCAGAGGTGTGGGGCGGGGGTGAGAGGGTTCACCAGAGACAGAGTGGGGAGCATAACAGGCAGATGGACCAAAATACACTGCTGAGGGGAGCAGCAGGGAAGGCAGGAGAGGTCTGCTGTGCCATGTGGGACTCTTCCCAGCCAGGCATCAAACTCGCACTGCAGCTGCCAACAGCTCCACAGAGCTGCACTTAACCCATTGCGCCACCAGGGAGGCCCAGAGCCATCTCTTAAACCCTAAAAGACTAAAGGAAATTCAGCTACCCCCATCAAAAGTTCCCATTCCAACTCCCCAACTTCATGTCCATTAAACCTCAAATCTGGCCAATGTCATCTGGAGATGTTATGTGAAGTGTAACAATCTCTGTCTTCAGTAGGGGTATTAATCCACATGACTTTATTGTAATTACTGATAAATTTGGGTTTAAATCTATCTAGAGGTTCCTACTTTTTGCTTATTCTATGCCTATTCTATTTTCTCTCCTTTTTGAATTATTTTACCCTGACCATTTTTTATTTCTGGTGCTTGAAAGATACGTATTTTTTCCTATTCTTTTTGTGAAACCATAAGGGTTTCTATTTCACCATTTTCTTCTTCCAAAAGTTTGATAAGCATATTATTCTATTGATAATCTTAGAATTTAAACAACGTACTATAAATCTTTTTCATGGGGTGTAAATGTTATCTAATGTTTATTCAAACCGGAGCTCAAACACCTGTTGGTAACAGAAGCAAACAATCCAAGATAATGCTCCGTGCTGGAAAAGAAAAGAGAACTCACACAGCCTGTGACCCCATAGCAACTGTAACCCCTGCCCAGAGCAGCATCTAGTGCTCAAAATAGCCTAGAGTGGAAGCTAACATGAGACGCTAAACAGCAAAAAGACCGAGGAGCTGGCCTAGAGGAGGGGATCACTGAGGATTCCCCGCTCAACGCTGGCACCCACAGCACAGCAGGAAGCTGGAATTCCTGCCGTTTCCTGGAGGGGGCGCTGTGGTGGTCCTACTGCCCTGGTCTCCTTTGTGCCTACTGCTCTGGTGCCAGTGCTCTGATCACTTCAACAGGTGCAAAGACAACAGCCTGGAAATCAGCCCCTATTACTGCCATAAAAATTAATAACGAGGAGTCAGAAGAACATGCAGCAAAGTAGCAAAGAAACCCTGAGGAGAGTCTCCATCTTGTAGAACATGACTGAAGATGAGTTTAACAGTTCTAACGACACTTATGGAACTCAAAAGAAAAATGGAAGCTATACAATTGCAAAGATAAAGAAAATGTAAGGCAATCGGAAGTAACAGAGCTAAGAAACACTAGAACTGAATTAAAAAATACAATCAGGGCCTCAGCAGCAGATAAACAGAAGCAATGGAGAGGATGAATGGGCTCAAAAACACAATGTAGGAGAACATCCAAATAGAACAAGGAGGAAAAAAATTTTTTTTAATGAACATAGTGTAAGCGCCCCTTGGGACAGATTTGTTGTCGGCCATTCATTTATGGGAGGTGCCTGCTTCTATGGGCATTTTAGTTTAAAAACCCTTGTCCTAAAAATGTGGACGGTGTACTTCTAGAAGAAAAAGGTAGCACTAGCACTAGGTATGATACCCAATCTGAGCATTATTTTTTCTTTCTTATTTTTTTAAAGATTAATTTTTATTTATTTATGCATACAAGAATTAGGGCATAGGCCAGAGGTGTTGGGGGCAAGAGGATCTACCAGAGTCAGAGTGTGGAGCAGAACAGGTGGATTGACTGAAATCCACTGCTGAGGAGAGCAGTGGGCGAGACAGGAGTGGTCTGCTGCGTCATGTGGGTCCGCTCCCTAGCCAGGGATCAAACTCGTGCTGCAGTGGCTGCCGATAGCTTCATAGTGCTGAGACTTAACCCCTTGCACCACTAGGGAGGCCTATGAGTATTATTTTTTTCCTAGAACAGGATGACTTAAAATTGACCTCACATTTGTGCTCACTCGCAGGCTGGTTATGCTCAGGGAAACGTTTTGTGGGTAAACTGCAGTGAGCAGGGTGTGAGAATTGGTGTTTCTGGAAGAGACCTAGGAGAAGCGTGTAGGGGACAAGAAAATACAGTGTTTCTCCTTCCCCTCAACCACTTCTGATAGAATGCTGAGGGGTTATATGATAGACCACTGAGATTTTACCAAGCAGAGAGTATAATCTGTAGACTCAACCCCCCCTTTCCCTACCCCCATCCCCTTGAGGATTGTGAAAAACTTCTCTAGAAGACATTCTGGCTCTGACCACAGAGACGTGAGCAGTTGTTCATGGCAGAGAGTAAACACATACTCTCCACGGGAAAACATCAGTGTGAGCTAGCCCCAAACTTCCTCTCTCCAGAAAGTGCGAGAGGGGAATGTGGGCCTGAAAGAGACCATCAGGTTTCACCCATTATTTTGAGGAAAAAACTTCGCAGTACTCAGATGGATTCTTGCATTTCCAGTTTATTCAGCAGGAAAGAGATTAGCTGAGTGTGACTTTGGGGCCTGTTTGCCTCAGGAGCGGTTTCTAAATGGCTGGGCACAGGCAGCTTCTGTCACGGGGCCTAGAAGAACAGACAGGGACTCCCCCAGTCTCTGCCACCAACAGACTCGAGCTTCCTGACCTGCAGCAAACTTGTGTGAGTCCCTTCCACCATCACAGAAATGGCTCCCATCAATGGGGACACAAAGGGGTTGTCAGAAGCAAGGATGTTTCCTGGGAGCTACATGGTAGACCAGAGGCGAGCGGCCCATTTTCAGCTTCCATCTAAAGACCGGAGTATCTCATGGGGTCAACGTTCACCTCAGAAGTCAAAATGTCCTCTGAGAGTCCTCATCTGCAACATCAGAGCTGACTGTCTTTCTAGAGGGGAAAGTCATCCTTTTAGGAGCAACAGCCTTTCTCTAGGGGTGGTCACCAGAGAAACGGCTGTGGTCATCTCCTCCAGGGTCTCAGCTACTGGTCTGTGGAGGTTATGGTCCCTCCAAGGTCTCCATTTTCTCTTCCAGAGCTGTGGCCTGCTCTCCATAGGACATAGCATCCCTTGTAAGGGTCACAGTTTCACCTCTGGAGGTCGTTGTCATGTTTTTAGACTCCACATGGGTCTTACTGGTCATCACAGCTCCTCCTGGGACCAAGCCTGCCAAGCCAGTGGTTACGGCTGGCCTTTCAGAGTCATTTCCTGAAGAATTCACCGCAGGTGAGGACCAATATGTTGGTGAAGGAGTTGAGCTGGACTCTAGAGAAAATGAGTCGAAAAGGATAAGATTCCCACCTCTGGGCCTCCCCGGTGGCGCAGCGGTTAAGCGCTGCGCTGTGGAGCTGTTGGCAGCGGCGACGCGAGTTCGACGCCCGGCCAGGGAGAATCCCACATGGTGCGGCAGACCCCTCCTGCCTCGCCCGCTGCTCCCCTCAGCAGTGTGCTTCTGATCTGCCTGTTCTGCTCCCCGCTCTGTCTCTGGTGAACCGTCTCGCCGCCCCATGCCTCTGGCCTGTACCCCAACTTGTATGTACAAATAAAAAAAATAAAAAAATAAATCTTTAAAAAAAAAAAAGATTCCCACCTCTCCCTTCCCATCCCACTGGCAGGCTAAAAGGACTCTAGGACCTACCTGCTCCCCAAATCCAGAATTGGAGGCTTTCATAATGTGCCTGCTTGAGGATGTAGAGAAAATCCTACCACGTAGAAGCCCTGTCTCCTGCCTCCTTGTGTTAACGTGACCCCAGCTGCCCAGGATTTGCTGCATTTCCAGCAGTGACTACAGGAAGAGCTGTCCTGTTCTCCAGGCCTCAGAACTCACTTTGACCTCTCCAACTACACTGGCAGCAAGACCTTGCTCCAAAGGCCTCATTTCTTACTTTTTGAATCTACCAGGAGATACATTCTGTGTCCCCTGCTGTGGGAATGCAGGGGTGTATTGGAGGGGGCCGCCCTAAACAACATGTTTAAAAGAAGTGAGCTGCAGGGGCCTCCCTGGTGGCGCAACAGGTTAAGCTGCAGCACTATGAAGCTATCCAGAGCCACTGCAGCACGAGTTCGATCCCTGACCAGGGAGCTTCCCACATGGCACAGCAGACCTCTCCTGCCTCGCCCGCTGCTCCCCTGAGCAGTGTACTTCAGTAGATCCTCCTGGTTTTTGGTGAATCCTCTCACCCCCCCCCCCATACACCCCAGCTTGTATGAATAAATAAATCTTAAAAAAAAAAGTGAGCTGCAGTCCTGTCTCCAGCCCTAAGTAGCTTTTTCCTCTCTGAACCCCCGTCTCCCTATTCCTAAAATGAGGGCTGTAAACCAACTCCAAGTATGCTTCATATCCTAACTTCCAGGGCAGTCTCTACTATCAAAGAAATAGCAAAAGAAACTTATTTCCTTTTCTGGGCCTTTACCCATAAAGCAGGAGTGGGAAATAAAGAGACAAATATTGAGTGTTAACTATGAGCTAATAGTTTTCATTCTATGTTTCATTTGGTTCTTATAATAATTTCATGAATATAAGGATTATTCCCATTTTACAGAAAAGGAAAACCATGCTCAGAGGTCAAATGGAACATATCAAACCAAGATTAGAAAGCAGACTGACCTGAAAGCAAAGCTTTTCTCTTCCCTCCATGGCATCTTGCTCCACCAAAGTCTTTAGCACTAAGAGTAGGGACCCACCCCGTCCTGGTCATGCAACTTCTGACCCCAGCTTGCAGGTCAGAGCTACTTACCGTCCCAAGCCAGGAGCTGGTGCAGCCTGGACATGAGGGGGTAAGGGCCGCTGCCACAGAAAGTACCCTTGACATCATCCAGGTCCAATGTCCACACCATGGCGCCCCCCAAATGTTTTTCCTTTATGAATGATGCCTGTAAAAGTGGGAGCCAATCAACCTACTGTCCTGACTGCTGCAGACTGGATATTATGGGGAGTCAGTGACCAAAAAACAGAAGACCCTCGTGAGACACTATCATTGTGGTGATTAGAATGTATTTGAATCTGGCCTCTACTACTTATTAACTATAGGGTCTTGAAAAAGTTCCAGAAACCTGTAAGAAACCTTGTGCCTTATTTGTAAGAAAGGGATAATGACATTGCCAACATCTTTAGGAGAAAAGAATTCCTACGTGCCACATTTTGACATTCCTACATGTACGTGCCACAACATACATGCATAAGTGGAATAAGCCAGTCACAAAAGCACAGATGCTGCGTGATTCTGCTCAGATGAGGTTCTTAGACACAGCAGACTCACGGAGATTCAAAGTGACTGACTGGTGATTGCCAGGGGCTGGCGTGGGGTGGGGGGTGGGGGCTGGTTGATGGGTGTTTCCATTTGGAAGATGAAAAAGTCCTGAAGAGGGACAGTGGTGGCAGAGGGGGCAGTGGTGACGGAGGTACAGTGGCGACAGGAACTCAACACGAATGCACTTATGCTACTGACCTGAAGCTTAAAAATGGGTAAGAGGGCAATTTTATGTTATGTATATTTTGCCACAATTTGAAAAATGAAAACCTTTAAAAATGAATTCCTACGTGCAAAATATTTGGATCAATACCTGCGCCTAGTGAATGTTCATAAATGTTAAATACGGTCGCTCTGGGTTCCCCCAGGCTGCTAATCAGCCATGATCAATGTACGAAACTACAGATATTGCTTTAATATTTAAAAATCACTTCCACGAAAGGGCTGCTACAGGCAAAACATAGACCGCGTAACAGTGTGCCAGGCAAGAAAATAAAAAATTCTGTGGATGACTTGTAAACCTCAGTTATAACTAAGTGGCAGAGTTTACACTCAAAACCAGGTCCTATTCTCACCTTGTCTGTGCCCCCTACCAAGAATGATGGAGAAGACAGACTGTTAGAGCCAAACGGCTGTATGACTTGGCCAACACACTGAACTCCTTCCTGGGACTGACTTTCCCCAAATGTAAAACAAAAGAAAGGAAGAACCCGAATGCAGTGGTCTGAACCAGAAGATTCTAAATTGTATCCTACACCCAAGCTCCCAAGACAGCCTGCCATTTTTACACGTGCACACACACCCATGTACCCCAGGCCTATGGATCAGAGAACAGACCAGTAGTAACACAACCAAAAACCAAGAGCCAGACTGGACCCTTGAGTTGACAAGGCCCAGTCACCAAAAGGTGATGGGATGAGGGGCCAGACATGCACCTGCACCGAGGCAGAGACTGCAGCGCTGGGGAAGAGCGCCAACATCACAAGACTCACGCGTATAGAGAAAAGCGGGTATATCTGGTCAGCCTTCCCTCCAGAGAGGCTGAGAGCTTCACTCTAGAATCAAGCAGCCCTCTGTGAAGAGGGAACCTTTACAATCCTTGAATGTAAGCAAACGGCTCTGGGAAAGAGGGAAAGGCAGTATCGTCATCATCATCGTTACTAACTAATCTGTTTCGAATGGCCAGGTGAAGCAGGAACACTGAGAAACCAAGGCATGATTTCCTCCCGGAAGTGCTCTGCAAGGTCTCCTTCACCTCTGGGAGTCTACGATGAAATCCCTAACATCCTCACACTGGGCTCATGTCCCCCTTTAGTTTTGTAGACCACCCTCCACTGCTGGACCAGGCTTGCCCCAGCACACGGGGGAGTCCCCTCTCCCTGTCCTATGGGTCACATGTTAGTCCCATCCAGCTGGATGGTTCCATGGACTCACTGACCTTTTCGTTTGTATCTTCCATTCTTGAACCACAGACTAAAATCCTGGAGGCTGCAAACCTTGCTCTCGACCTTCCTCCCCATGGCGGGCTCCCCCAGTGTGAAGCACAGAGGGACACGGTGAGTCTCTGTGAATGCCTCTCTGTCTTGTGTTTTCCAACCTAACTTCCTCCCAAGAACAGCCAACAGTAGGAGAGAGAGCAGGATCACAGGATGACATACTAAAACCAGCTTCCAGGCCCACTGAATACTACATTTATCAAGTCTCTTAGGTGATTCCAAAGCAGAGGCAGGTTCAGAAACCAATAAAAATGCCATTTCTGTTTTAATTCACTGTAAACAACAGACTGATTCTACTTCATACAACACTGCTTTGGGGGTTGGGGGCCAGGGAGGCACGAGGGGAGAAGGATAGGATTGACCCTAGTTCATAACTAAAGGCTTCAAACTCACAGGTCATAGCTCTGCTGAGATACCTAGCTTTACCTTAAAATGCCCACAGGGTGAAAGCTAGATTCCTCCACCAGCATTCAAGTCCCTCCATTAACTGGCCTGCACTTTATTGCCTTCTCTTAAACTTTACAAAACTTCTCTCCCACGCCCAACAATTTCTTCAAAACTGCTTCGAACAAGCTTTCTGTACACTGAGTCTTTCCTCATGGCGTTATCTTCTGCTCACCTCCTTCAGGAAGGCCTCCCTGACTTCCCCACCTTGCCTCAGTGAATATTCATGGAGTACATAGCAAGATTAGCTCATACCTGTATTTACCTATCTAATCCACAGTTATCTAACCTGAGGCTATCTGGTCCAATCAGAAGATTATCACCAAAATCCTGTGTAAACTGAGAAGTCATTTCTCCCCTCAAAACTGAAATTCCTTGTCTTCAAAATAAGAGGTTGTCTTTATGCCCGTAACTGGGGGAAAGGGTGTATGAGGCAGCCAGAACAATTAGTTCAGGGGCTGTGTACCAGGGAATCTGGGTGATGGTCATGCAAGAATTTTTCTGGGCATGAACAACAGGGTGATGAGTAGTTTGGGAAAATATGTACCTCCTGCAAACGCTTAGGCCTAATGACATGTCTCCACTAGAGGGAGCTGCAGAGCTACAGCCACAACAAGTGTTTTGTGGGAGAGAAGGTTTTGGAGGAAGGAAGGGAGATCAGAGACAGCCCAGAGGACAGTCCTGACTTGACTCATTCACTCTAATGTCTTTACTTATTCCTTCTGGGTCATTTTCTTATTCTTGTTTTAAGACTCACTGAAGCACACTTGACCCTGATTAAGATGCTGGGACAAGAAACGAGACCCAAATGCTTCATTAGGTGACAGTGACATGGTTGACTCGCTAATGTATCGCTCTTGTTTGATCTGATAAAATGTTCTCTTTACCAAAAATTGATAGGAGTCAATTATCTCTTATATTTTAGAGGTTTATAGTTCTAAAATAAAATCAGTAATAAAGAAAAAAACAAATTAAGAGGGCTGGACTAGATGTGATAATGAAACCCCCGTTGGGGTTCTTAATCGAGCATGAAGCTTACCTGAACTATTCCTCAACTTTTTGTCCTCCACCCAGTGTATTCTCGTGTATGCAAACACCACACACACACACACACACACACACACACACACACACACACACACACACACGTGCGCGCGCACATGCACGTGCGCACAGTACAGACATACAGACAAGAGGCTCATGAATGCCGGAAGGGAACTATATGTTGCAGCAGGAAAGGACCTCACCTTGTAACTGAAGCTGATGGCATCATCGTAGCCAACCCACTCCTTCCCCTTGACAGCGTACGGGACGTGCTGGTGACGAATCCAGTGTTTCTTCGCTCCCTGGATGAAGGAGCACACCTGCCAGGAGGGTCCCCAGGTTAGTCCTGTGACGTGCCAGGGAGACAAGCACCAGCAGACACGCTGCTCCTTGCCCAGGAGTAAAGAATCGAAGCATCCCTCCCCAGGAGTGAGAAGAAGGTCGACCAAAAGGGCGTGGGGAAGCCTCTCACTGAAGACCTCCTTTCTAGGTCTTTCTAGGAGGTGTTCTAAATAAATTCCTACTCTTACACTTCCTCCTTCTAATGCCCATGATGGAAAAGAAGAACCTGGAATAGGTGGTCCTTAAGAAACTGAACCAAGATTTGGTAATAATGCCAATAACCAACTATTAAGCTTGACTAACGCTGCATCTTTTTAAAGAGTTTTCACAAACAAACCTCGCCTCTGTTCCTTAGAAATCAGCATATGCTGCCCCATCTGGGATGTAATCAAACAAGTTCTGAGCCTCTAATAAATATAAAGATCTCAGAGGCAGGGAGAATTAGGTTGTTATCAATCTGAGTGTGGACAGGGTGCAGAGCATTGTGCTAGAAACCAAAAGCTGCAAAGACGTAGAAGCGTTCAAGGTTAGCTGCAGAAGCCCACATCTATGTGCCGTGTTGGCTTCAATGGTTCTGTCTGCCAAAGCCTCTGACCCTCATGACCTTTGAGAACATTATTGCAACCGTGCCATTGCTCACAACCGTGCTTCACTGGGTCAGCAGGAAGTCATCTCCATCCATCCTGCACAGAGCAAAGGGTGAAGAGACACCAGCCCCTCTGCTACTCCTGGGAGCAGAACTGCAGCCCCTGTGGCATGCTCCATGCCTGTGCCTCTGTACCTGCTGTCATCTACCTGGGAGGTCCTCCCCACCTTGTCATCCCGGCCCATCAGGATTCATCCTGTGTTTCAAGCTCTGCTCAGTATCTACGTGTTCCACAAGGCCTTTGAGAGCCCTATGGCTACACTCTGCCTCCTTCTGTCTTCTCTTGTATTCTACATTCCCTTGAGTCCATGTCTCTTCCTCCACTCAATAGCAAGCTTTGTGGAGATGGGGTTTAAGGGAGTGAACTGGGTACAGAAGAAACAATCACTACAGAAGAAATGATCAGTAGTGGAGGAAATCTTGGAACTGCTTCAACATCATCTAGTAGTGGGGAGGGAGGGCATCAGGGAGCAAAAATGAAACTAGATTGTAAGTGGTTAAATGATTGAAGCTGGGGGCAGGGTATGTGGGGGTGGGATGGGGTTAGGGGAGAGAAGGTTACACTATTCTTTTACTTTTGCAAACATTAGAAATTACATATGTTGCAGATATTCATTTTTTAGGCTCTATGGTAAATCAGGATTGACTTGTATAACATAATTCTTTTAAGAGGTGAAATACCTGCCCCCCTCCCTTCAGACACCCCTGTAGTCCCTCATCCCTTACCAAAGTCTCAAATAATTTCACCTGAAGGAGAAGGAAATGACCCAGCTAGTGGATTCCCCTTGCCCCAATAAGCAGCCTCTTCGTCCTGACTCTAGCCCTTGGCCTTGGCCTTGGCCTTGGCCTTGCCCCTGCCCGTGTTCTTGCTGTTGCCCCAGCTGCGGTGGGGAGCCCTGACTAAACAGCCAAAGTTCCTATTCCCGTCACCTCATAATAAGCCAGGAAGCCAGCTTTCTTGGTGTACTTCCCTGGGGATCCTGGCCCCTGAGCGTCGGCCTGCAGTCCATTCTTAGAGGCTTTGAAGAGGAGAAAGGTTCGTCCATAGGCAGGGAACCCCATGATGAGCTTCTCTGGGGGTGCCCCAAGATTTTGCCAATAATTCATGGCATAGGCCTGCAGGTAGAAAGAACACAGACTCTTCCTTGTCACCAGGAATCATCGACCTGGACTCAGGGGCTGATGTTTGGGCCACCTGAGATCTTTGTCTTACCGAAGATTTGTGGTCTTCGGGAAAAGAGAACAGGGGGCTGTTGTGTCCTGTGAACTTCTCCCAGCTTCCATGGAAGTCATAAGACAGGACATTGATGAAATCCAGGAGCCTGTAGGGGCAGGAGGAGGGGAGAGGAGGGGCAGTGGGGTTCCAGGTCACAGTCTCACAGTGCTCCCTAGCAGCGGTGCGGTGCTCACCACACCCCTGCCCTTTCTGCCCGTGGGGCTGCTCAGACTGTGCCCTCTGCTTGAGATGCTGCCGCAGGTGCTTAGGCACCCCCACCGTCCCCGGGGGTTCCAGAGAAGTAGGCAAGACTCAGACAAGGATCTAGTGCACTCAGACCTGACAGTTCCAGCAGAGGGCTACAGAAATCGTCTCGAGCAGAGCAACTCCGTCCCACTCCAGGAAAAGGGCCTCTGTCGTTCTACCACTCAAGGAACCACTGAAACCTCCTCCAGAAAACTCTCATAATGAGGAGGTGCGGCCGAGCCAGGCTACAGGTGAGCAGGTTTCTATAGATTATCTGATTCGATTTTAATCTGGCCGAAGCCGCGAGCAGTGTGATACCTGCATCTTGAAGCTGAAGAAACTGAAGGTCAGGTTGGCTGAGATGCCTAAAGCCGTCCCGCTGCGGGGGGCGGGGGTAAGACTCTCTCAATCCTGCCTGACGCACATTAGCGAGCCCCGGCCCTAGGGTTGCTCCCCTTTCCGCCAGCATTGAAGCTGCCCTCTCCCCAGCGTGATCCCACACAGAGACCCCCCATCCTTTCTTTTGTCCCTCAGTTTTCTCCTGTCAATACTTGATCTCTGAGGTTCGAGAAAATGCACCCAGAGCTGGTGCGTCCAGAGTTATAAGCTGCTCCTTGTCTAGCTTTGTGGCTTTTGCACAGAGACCCGTGCTCTGAAAACCGGGCCTGGCTGCGCGTTGCTAATTTTGTTTCTGTGGCTGGTAATTCATCCGCTGTGACACCAGGCACCTGTCACACAGTGTGTCTGCAGCTGAGCGCTAGCCCAGGGAGGTCAGGCCCGGGGGGTTCTCTCCCGGGAGAGCCAGCAAAGGGCACGCAGAGGACTCTGCCCAAGATGGTGGTGTGGTGGGTGCTGGTGCAGCATCACCTCACTCTGGTCTCCTAAAGAGAGCCTGGGTATAACGAGGCTGATTCTCATCCCGCCCTGCTCCTCAGCCTGCCCCCCGACACTGGCACTGCCCCAGGGGGCACGTGGAGAGTGCAGACAGGGCCTGGGCAGCTCTGAGCTCTGAGCTCGCTGTCCCGCCTCTTCTCACCTTCCCAGACGGCGCGCATCATAAGCTCTTTGGATGATGTGTGGGTCCCCAGAGACAGCAGCGGAGAGCAGGAGCCGTGGACGCCTGGTGAGACGCGCCTCCTTGCGGAAGGCAGACAGGAGCTCCTGGGAAGGGGCAGGTGCAGAAGATCAGACAAGACAGAATCAGGGGAAGGATCAGCCAGGAGACCGTCGCACACAGGGCCCGGCGCTTGGGCTCTGGAGACATGCGGGCGAGCCAGACGCGGGCCCTGCACACAGGTTGGGGAAGAGATGTGAGCCAGTGTGCCAAGCGATTTATCAGTGGGGTAGCAGTTAGGGCCAGGAGCACGGGGCTCAGACTGACGGCCTGAGCAAGCCCCGGCAGCTGCACAGAGAGGGCAGCACTTAGGCTGGAGGCCTGGGGTGGACCCGGATGCAGACAAAAGGAGGCACCACCACCCTGCTCAGCAGCTCTTTTGCCCAATACCGCTAAGTCTTGGAAGTAAAAGAACGTTCTGTTCTGCTCTCTGACCCCTGCCTCCCTGTTGGAGGCTCCTCCTATGCCCAGGTATGATAAAGAAGAGTCATCTCTGGATTCTCCTCCCGCCAGACTGGCCTTACTTCAATTAAGGCGAGGAAAGTCTGCCTGTCACTCTCGGGGCTGCCTCTCTGTCCAGGGTACAAGAAGAAGAGGTCCAGACCGTCAAAGCCATGTGTCCTCAGGAAGGGTATCACTGAATCGATAAACGTTTTCCTGCTGACTTTTGTGGCCAGCATAGTGGTGAACCTGCAGGGAGATGCTGGTGAGGAAAGCAATCTGCAGAACGGCCCCTCCTCCCAGGCCCGCCTGGAGGAAAGGCAGGCAGGCCTTGGAATGCTCCGACCTTCTCTAACACCCCTCAAGCACCAGACCTAAATTCCCAGGAATGGGGGATTCAGGCTGCAGACAGGAGCTGGCCTGGGGGAGGCAGACAGCACAGGAGCAGCAGGCCCTCGGCCTGCGGGCAGAGAGCAGGCTGAGTGTGTTCCTCCTGCAGAGCCTGAGATGCTGGCTGGCCAGATACTTTGTCTCTCTCTGCTGTTTCCTCACAGCTAAGCACCCAGATCTACTGGCCTATCCTCACACTGACATTCTTTCTCTGACTCCACTGGGGGCGGGGGAGCAGAAAGGGACTCAATTCCAGGACTAGCATTTCCAGAAAGACCTATGAGCTTATTGGGGCCTGGGACCCATAAAGTGAGGTCCGACTAGGGGTCCCTTATCTTTACTTTTTCCTTCATGGATTTTTTTTTTCTACTTTAGTTTCATCTCTCTTTTATAGGGAAGATGCGACTGGAAAATTCTGACTTACTGGGGTTGAACACTAAGTTATTCTGGGCTAGCACCGTGTGTCATTAGAATGTTAACCAGCTAGAGTTAGGGGGGCCTGGCCACCATCTTCTGGTGGCCACCTCCTCGCAGGTGACCTCGGAGGGACATGGGCATGTTCCTTAATGCCTCTCACCCCTACTTTCTGTCTTCTACAAACATGGAATACAAACCACCACTTTGTGAGCTTCTTGCAAGTGTGTGTAAAGCTTCTAACACACCTGGAATGTTCCAAACGTGGCCACAGAGGGACAAGCAAAGCCTGCGCTTGGGCAGAGCCTGTGCTCATGTAACACCCCAAGCTCTCCCTCAACTGTCCATGATGCCAAAGATGCATCTGCGCATGTCCAGCCTCCCAGGTCTCCCCTCCTGCAGCTCATTGGTCCAAGTGAGAAGGCAGGTGGCCGCGGCCCCTGACCTCAGCCACGAAAGGGGGGACAGAAATGTGGTCTGTATCTCCATGTCGCCTTCTGCCAACAAGAGCAGGTGCTAAGTGTGGTGCCTGCTCTGCCAGGAGCCAAGCTTAACACGTGCCCATGTCTCCTCCTTTCCTCTCAGACAACCCTTGGAGGCTGGTATCCCTGGCTCTGTTTATGAAGTGAGCAAACTCAGACCCTGTGAAGTTTGGGGTTCCTCCTCTTGTCCTAAACACTTCTCCTCCACTCCTGAGAGAAAGGCCCTAGCTCGAAGGAAGAATTGAGGGGCCAATTGTGAGAAGCCCATTTTGTCCCTCGTTTCCTGACACCCCTTTCCCACCACGTGCTGGATGGCCCCTGTCTCTGCTCATTGGTCATGGAGGGAAGGTCGAGGGGTGCCTGAGCCCAGGTCCAGGCCAGGACTGAGGACGTGTCCACACAGCTCTGCTCTGCACGGCCATGCTGGTGAGCTCGCCGCCCTGTCCTTACTTCTGGCTGCCTGCTCTGCTCTCCCCTCCACCCCAGCCTGCTCCAGAGAGAAGGTGGTGCCAGCCCAGTCTCACCTGGGGGTGCCAAAGTCCCAGCCCCCGATGGACAGCAGTGTCTTCAGCTTCCTGTCCCTGTAGTGTAGGGAAAAGGGTGGGTGAAAGGGGTTCTCACTTCAGGGGGGCTGCAGTCACCATTCTTTTGCTTCATTCATTTGGGGAGCAATGCAAAGTAGGGGAAGTGAAAGGGGGAAGACACGTAGAGAGAAGGGAGGGAAGGAGAAGGAAGGGGAGGAGCATCAACCCTCAGTCATCACTCCCAGGAACTCCCAGGTTGCCCAAAATCCACCAAACGCTCTCTCACCCTTGTGGTGTTCCAATGAAAAGGAATAGGACAATCTTAAATGTTTCTCTTTATTCATGTTCTTACTCAGTATTCGTCAAGCAGTTACTATGTTCCATTGACCATTTAGGGGCTTGAGATGTAACAGTGAACAAGACAGACTAGCTCCCTGCTTCCAGGGAGCTTTCTGCCCTGCCCCAGAAAACCACTGACTCGGTGACAGACTTCCCTTTGGACAGGAAAAGAAGCCAGGAGTCCTGGGAAGAGAATGCCTAAGGAGCACTTAGGGACTCCTGCTCTACGCCAGGCGCAACCTAGCCCTCTGGATACGGAGATATGGGAGACTTTGCCCCTTCCCTTGGGGGCTCCCAGCTGGGGTTTGCAAGTGCTGATTGGTAACAGAAACACCAGCATTTGCTAATTTGAGACCCTGTAGCAGCATCAGGTCAGCAGCCTCACCACTAGGCCGAAAAGGTAAGTCGGGGCTCCCAGGCAGGGAAGAGAGGACAGACAACCCAGGCAGAGGCAACAGCAACCCAGAGACCAAGAGGAAGAAAGAGCTCGGGGTGTTTAGCAGCAGGGAGTCCGAGTCAGGGGGGCTCCTGAGAGGGGCGAGGACCAAGAGGATCAAGGCGAGTTGATGAGTAAAGGGGGGAAAGGCTTAATTTCCTTCTGTCTATAAAACCTGCAGCTGTGCCCCCCCGGCTACCCAAACACACCTCTCCTTGAGCTTGTTGAACTCTGGATAGAGAGTTTTCTGGTCCAAGCGGTCCATAGCCGTGATCTGATTGTTGTTCATAGAGGCAAAGGTAAATATCAGGTGGGTGCAGAGAGAAGGGTCCAGGTCACGGGGAGAGACAGAGGCTGGGTTGGGTCGATTATGTGCCCATTTGTTGAAATAACACACCAGTTTGTGGACAGCCCCTGGTGGAGAGAGCACAGGAATCAGCAGAGACCAAGGACAGGGGAGCTCAGCTTCCACAGAGCAGTGTGAACACAGCCCGAGGGGCCAGGCCACTGTAACACACCCCCATTCTACACCGAGGTCCGGTCCCACCCAGTGCTGAGGTCCCAGGGAGGGAGAAAAGAATGTCCCACGATCTCCTGCTCAGAGGGCCCCTAAAGCTGCATCCTGGCACGCAGGTGAATCAAGAGCCTGCCGAACAGCCTGGATCACGCATGCCGATGGCGAAGTCAGGCCAGGTGGTAAAGGCCGAAAATGCTCCCGGCTCTGGAGAGGAAGAGACGTCCCTTACCATCGTGGTGTTCCAGGAAAAGGAGCAGCCCTGCAGAAAAGGAAGAGCGGAATCGCATGCAGAGTCACAGGTACACCCCAAGGGACCCCTCCTTACACCCTCCAGTTTGCAAGCTCCCCCACCAACTCTGCAGACCTTAGCCAGATGTGCATGCACCACTGGAGACACCCACTATCACTTGTTTCCTCTTCTCTGAGTGAGCCCGAGGAGCCAGATCTACCTACGCTCCTTCCACTCTAACATAAACACCACACGCACTCCAATGCTAGTGCGGGAAGAGCAGCAACTTGGTAAGTCCCAGCAAAAGCTCCAGGCCAGGGTGTCTCAGCCCTGGCTTCCAATTTCCAAGTACTTACGTTCTGGCAGAAATTCTGCCTTAATTACCCCAAGGTGGAAGCCAGGCAGGTATAAAAATGTTCTGTGTGCAACCAGGTTTGAGAATCACAGTTCTGCCCGCTCCTCCCTGGTCCCTCTGACCCTTCATTATGTCCTGGCCACCTCTACCTAATCCAGGCCCCGCACCCCAGGGTGTTTGCCAGCACTGGAGAGCTGACAAGCATTCAAGCCTGGAACCTCCTCGGCTGAGCAACATTGTGGAGGCTGCACCGGCCACACTCACCAACCCACAGCAACAGCCTCCCCATCTCCACGGTCTGGGAGTTGTGAGGCTCGAACTCGAGCCCTTTTATAAGAGCTGCACCAGGTCTCACCCGAGACAGCACTGGCACAGCCCAGCTGCACACACACAAAAGCCAGGGACCGTGATGAATGGGCTGGTGCCCCGAAGTCACGGTAACCCCGGCACCTGCTGTCCTCCCTCTTTGACTGAGGGGCTGTCACTCTCCAAGCCAACGAAGCAACAGCTCCAACTGCCCCTGGCACAGAGTGGGTACACCCATGGGCACGGCGAGGCTGGGGCAGTGTCATTCAGCCCCCCTTCCTGGACTCTGCGCCTCATGCTGGAGCAAGAGGAAGAAACACAATGGTAGCAGGGCTTCTGTGTGTGCTGGCCAGGGCAGCCATATAACATGGCCTCTAAAAGCCCAGCTTTGGGCTCAAAGTTTGAATCTCAGTGCCACCCATTAGAAATTCTCTAATTTGGGGCCACATAACTCTGAAAGTCAGTTTCTGCACTTGTAAAATGGCCGTAACAGCTAGTATTTACCTCAACAGGGTTTGGTAGGAACTAAAGAGAGAATGTATGGAAAAGTGTAAGTTTTGTACATAATAAACGGGAGCTTAATAACCAGTATAGCAAGGTTCTAGAACTCAGAGGCAGACGCCCGCCAGGCCGGCAGCATCAGTGGGCGAGGCGGCACAGGGAAGTCCCTCGCCCTCCACCGGATTAGGAGAACAGCACACCCGGCACAGTGGGGCACATCCGCAAACTTGAAGTCTCTGGGTCAGGACACGGCCAAGACCAGCATGGACAGGGAGGGCTGAGTAGCTTGTCATGCGGTGGAACCAGCCCCTGTTGGGAGGCTCTGCAATTTCTCCAGAGAAGACAAAAATCTGAAATTTCTGTCTGAGGCAAAAGTGTTTGAGCCAGTATATAACCCAATGGTGAGAACGTCTCATGAAGCCAATATTATCAAGAATGCAGCAAGATGAAGGATGAACAAAATAGGCCTGTAAGCCAGAAGCTTCTACGCTGTGTCAGTTTTGTTTTGCTTGCCACAGAGGATCTCAGACCTTGGGGCACTCCCAGAGGTCAGAATCTGGCTCTCAATTGTGGAAGACCAGAAATCAGGTGTTCTGGGTGTACACTGTGTGTCTCCATCTGCGGGAGTGACACTGCTCGCGTAACCCCCGTGTCACCAAGGCACCAATCAGATGTCAAGGCAATAAGGGACAGGAGGAAAGAGCGATGGCTCCTCGTAGGCTTGGCAATCACTTGCGCCATTGGTTAGATTACCCCTGGCAGGACGTCGCCTCTGAGGACCTTGCTCAGAATTCTTACTCCTTTCCCAGCTCCTCGCCAGCGAGCCCGTTCTCATTACTGGGTCTCCGCTCTGATCTCTCCCTGTCGGCACCTCGGTTGGTTCCGAGGGCTGGGTCCTGACTCCCGGGGCCTTACTTGTTGTCTTCTAAGCCCTTCCTGATGTGAAATGTCTGTCTGCTTCTCTATTCCTGAGCCTCCTTTGACCCCACCAATTTCCACCCTCCCCACCGCTGCCCCCAGATTCCACATCCCTGAGCTCTTCTACAAGGCTGGTACCCTCCCAGCCAGACTCCCTCCAGGGGCTCTGTGCATCAGGGAGGCAGACTTCGCCGCCAATCTGACCCTCCTTCATCTGCTCCAGGGTCAGCCCCGCTGCTGGTTCTGCTGCAGTGGACGAGGCCGGATCTCAGACCTAACTGCTCCCCGCCTGCGAAAGTGATTGATGTCGCTGAGAAGAATGCCAAGATATGGCAATTGATACCCAGGAACCACCATGCCAAAGAGCTGGCAACTGTGACTATGTGGGCACAGCCAATGATGACAGATAGCAAACTGCTTCACCAGGGCTGTTTCGAGTTGGCGTCCATGTTGCTGTTTGCTCTCAGCCCCACTCCTTGAGTTCCTTCCCGCTGTCAAAAAAAGAAAAGCATCGCTTTTTATTTCCACACGCCCTCCTGGATACTGACAAATACTCCTCCTAGTGCTCAGCCTGTTCTCAAGAAGGAAAAGCATTCACAAATGTCTCCTAGTCGGATTACTGAAGAAAGCCCTACTGTATTTTATAGCCCTTAACTAGACGAAGGCCGAGTCACAGACACGAGCTGCTTTGCTTTTAGCTGAACATTGGACCAAATCTTTCATGATGGAGAATTACGACTTGTACAAAATCAATTGGTTAAATAATATAGAAACCCAAAGAATGTTAACTATAGACCAGCCTACGCTCAAGAACTTTACTGCAACTTTGTTTTAGAGATTTATTTATCTATGCATACAAGAGCTGGGGTGTAGGCCAGAGGTGCAAGGGGGTAAGAGACAGAGTGGGGAGCAGAACAGGCAGATTGACTGAAATGCACTGCTGAGGGGAGCAGTGGCAAGACAAGGGAGGTCTGCTGTGCCATGTGGGTGGCTGCCGATAGCTTCATAGTGCTGAGACTTCACCCCTTGTGCCCCCAGGGAGGCCCCTTTACCACAACTTTAAAATGAAGAGGCTACTCTAGGGCAGTGACTCCCATTATTTGGCATAAATTCTTTTGGTTGTTATTTGAGGATACTTTAAAATTTTAATACTTGTGTTTCTCTTAGGAAAATGTATAGTATCATATAATTTTATAACCCATAATTTCATAGATGTAAGTCAAAAAATTGAGGTGATTTTAAAAAGATTATTATAATTAGTTAGTAAACTTGGTACTATTTCTTCAGTCTTTTTAGAGTTTGAGAACATCACAAATACCAAATATACATACCCTATAACCTACCAACTTAATCTGTAGTTATTAGCCTTCATGTGTATTTGCTCAATGCACAAAGAGAATGTTCATGGCAGCTTTAGATATAACAAGTCCCAGCTGATTGAATGATCATTAGGAGAGTGAAATAGTTGTTATACATTTGTACAAGGGTCCCTTTCTGTTCCTTTTAAGCCAAGGGATCTGAATTAGGCAAAATTTGCACACACACCCCCACCACTGGGGCATTTGCCAATGTCTGTAGACATCCGTGGTTTTCACATGGAGGAAGAGGGGGACTGGCCCTAGTGGGCAGAAGCCACGATGCTGCTAATCACCCAAGACACAAGCGGGCCCCTTCCAGCAACAACGTCCTTATCCAGTGTTGATCATGTGATAGTGTAACAGTGCTGAGGGGGTGAGGCCCGGGCTGCCGAACGTCTCTGTCTCCTCATTCCATCATAAGCCAGAGAGTGGGTATGTGCTCAAGCCCTTAGAACACTGGATTAAAAGTTAAGTACACAAAGTCTTTTCACTTTACCATGCATGAGTCACCAGGGTAGCTTGGGAAAGCAGAAATTCTGACTTCGTGGGTCTGAACATTCTGCATCAAGTTCAGAATACCACTGCCACACTGGAAGGAACAAGTCAACTCCTTAAAAAAATTCAAATGATAAAGCAGACACAAAAGGACAAGCACTGTGTGTCTTCACTCCTGAGCAGAACCTACAATGATCTAATTTGTAGAGACAAAAGGTGGATTGGTGGTTACCAGGCTGGGCGAGAGGGAGCCACTGTTTAAAGGGCATGGAGACTCCAGTGGGGATGATGGATGGTCATCGCTGTTGCACAGTGTGAAGGAAATTAATGCCACTGAATGGTACATTGCAGATGGCCAGAGTGGTGAATTTTGCTATAAGATATACGTTTAGTTTATCACAACCTAAGCACGTAACTAGAAGACAAATGAGGCTGGTTTGTCATGAGCTGTCACACCCACACTGGCGGGGTCTGACACTGGTTGGTGCCTGCCCCAGGCAGGTGCCTCAGTAAACATCCTCCAAGTGAACTGCTGAGCCAACTGAATTAGAGAATGGTCTTCACGGGCCCCCAACACCAGCCGGGTTCTAACTCTACTCGGAGGGTTTCTGCAAGACATAAGTTACTTGTTGGAGAGATGACAGAACTTGAAGCCAAATTAGTTTGTACATGTAAAGTGCATTTTGTCATCCAAACAGGCTTCCTTTCAATTTAGAACACAGGTTAAGGGTGACGACTGCAACTGGAAAGTTCAATTTGATACTGGAGTTCCTAATGCTTATAAGCTCAGAGCCTCCCAAGGCGAGGTGGAGGCACCCCCACAATCACAGCAGAGGGCAAACTCCGTCTACCTTCACCCAAGGGATGTCATCCATAGGCGGTGTTTGGCTCCCATCAGAGTAAAAGGATGTTTGAGGATGAAAGCCTTTATCTACTGTGCTTTGGAATTTTAACGCTGTTACATATTATTAATCAGATCATTCATGAGACAAGGAGTTTCCAGAATATGAGGACCACGTTAAACCTTATGCCAGATGCCTGATGACTGTGGATCACGGACTGTGTTACTTGTCTGAGATTGAAAATGAGTTACCCCTTCTCTCCCGGTGACACCTCCCCCAGTCTCTCTGGACTGTACTGGTCCCCTGACTATGGAGCAAAGAACAATTCCAGAATTGCCTGTTTTTGATGGAGCATGTAGGAAGGGTCCAAAACCAGTTTAACTGCATTCACTTTTCTAAAACTATGCTCTCTAGGCTGCTGGTGTTCTTGAGACATTTTAATTAACTCAAAATGGAGACTAGAGCTTTCTTACCCTTTTTCTAGTTTCCTGTACAAGTGACTGTAACAATGTTTTCTGTGTGACCCACAGACTGACAATAAATTTGCTGAAAACGGTGATTGGGCAGGAATTTTTTCAGCTTCATCCACGTGTATTGGATCTCTGTGGATGCCCTAAGCTTCCCTAAAACACATTAAAAGCCTTCAGTGTAAGTTTAACAGAAATGCTTATGTAAATGCATTTTGGAACCAATCTTTTTCTATTTTGTTTATAGATACAACGTTACTGAGTAAAGCAACTACTAAAATAGAAATATGGAAGGCACTCTACTCCCAACAACAATCCTAAGAAACAAAGCCTTACTTGTAGGGCTATATGTAGCAAGAAAGTTTAGGAATCCTCTGAAATGGGATGACTGCAAAACAAAATGCAGCCACCAGCCCGCCACTCCCCTGATCTCCTGTTGTAAAACGCTGCCTAGAAGAAATGCAGCCTCAAGTCCAGAGCAGTTAAGAGCTGGGTGATTTTGCCTGAACGTGACCAGCAGCAACAGGTAATGTGTCCACAACTGTCTACTGAAGACGTGATCTCCTGACGTCTGCTCTTGGCAGGAGGGATACCTCAGGGATCAGCCCATCATCTGGTGTCACCTAAAACTGTACTCGAGACTCAGTATTTCTTGTGGGTGCAAGCACGATCCCGGGGTACGCCTTGGTAGACCAGCAGTCTGCAGAATTTGGTGGGTCAGGTCAATGGTCTCCAGAAAAACAAAGATGGGAAAATACTCATTCCTGTGTTTAAACATGAAGCGGTGACATGAAATGCAAAAATGAAAGCTTGCATGATTTCAAACAATGAAATGAGCCCATTTCCACGTCTCCAGCAGCCTGTGCTCACTCTACCGAAGCGGAAATGCACTCTCGTGCCAAGGACCTCCTGAGTACACCTCCGTGGGCCACTGCATTCCCGACCCGAGGTCACCTTTTTTCTCACGTATACAGTGTACATTCAGGCAACCAAAATCAGTCATTCCTATTGTGAGGCTGATTAGGTTTGAAAATGTCTTGCCACAAGCTTCAATAGATGCAAACTGCTTATCAGCAGATCTGAGCCCAAACTAACATTCCCATCAAAATGTGGTTCAAAAACTCTTTCTTCTTTGATATGATTTTAGCCAGTTTGACAAATACATACATTTCTTTGGATTATTTCTTTAGCCCAAGAGAAAAAGGGCTGTAAATTTGCACCCGCCTCATCGCAACCCTTTCCCCCACCCCCCGTTTCTTCTAAGTGATCAAAAATTTACAGTTTTTCCCTCTGGGAAGAATTTAAATTACACTCCCCTAGCATCCTATTACCACCAAGAAGTGGTAGTTAAAAACTGTGGAGGCTTTCTTTCCACCTCACCCCAAACCCAGTAGAACATATAACTTCAAACTCACGTGTTTTCAGTCAAGGGTTATTGAGGACAGGACTCACTCTGGGCAAGGGTGAAACTTTACTTACAAATATTCTGTACATATTCCTGCCCCAGTTTCATGTGATTTTAGCTAAACTTGCAAAGTCCAAAAATTCACAATTGATTGTATTTAGTTTCAATACAACCAACACTGAACCCAGCATTTAACGAGGGCGGTGCCCACGTCCACCAGCCGAGAAACTAAACATTTACCCAAGTTCCAACGAGTTACACCGGGAGGCTGGGACGCACACATACAAAAACAGCTGTAAGACTGATGCCCCGGTGACTTACCTAGTGAAATATGTCTAAGTACACACAACACACACTTTAAAGACAGACTAACAAAGCCTGAACTTTTTATTTCACCAATCGGTACTTCTCATTCTCCAATGCTGCATTTTAAAATCTCCAGAGTCCATAAAAAAACAACCTTCAGTCTTCCTGTCTCCAGAGAAAAAAGCCCAGAGGCAGGCGAGATTAGGCACGGCTATTTTGGAGAGGAAAAGCATCAACACTTCTCTGCAAGTCTGCATCAGTTGTCAGTTTAACTAAAATGCCTTTCAGCTCTCCATCACCCCCAAACTGTCTTCTATGGCATCTATGGCAGAAAAACAATTCATCTCATATACACAACCTCAAGTGGGCGGGGGAGGGTCGGCGATACACAGGCATCAGCCAGTTTTTATTCAACCAGAAAGTCCACTTCTCAGTTTAATGGCAAGGAGACAGGTAAACTGGCTCTGCCTCCAGGTGCGCTGGGCTGGATTTCTGCGAACGGAAGCACTGCCCACGATAAAAGTGAATTAAGCTCTATAAAAATATAAAATTGCTCTTCTCTGAGTAGTATATGAGCTGCTTCCAAGAACCCAGGACGGCCCCCCCCACCTCAGACACAGCCAATTTCTCGTGCACAGCTAAAGAACCATAAAACCCTTTGGTGAATTTGGGGGGAGGGCAGGGGAGTAGGCCTTGGGAAAGATGTGGGGTGGACTTTTTACTTCCCTTACCACCAAAAACTATGTCTCTACACAGACACTCAGACACACGTACCTATCCATTTTCAAGAAGTTTTTCTTCCCTACAACACAGGACCCCAGAATCCAGCCTCCCCGTGCTGAGACCACGCCCACAACTGCCCAGTCTGGTCTAGCAACCCCTGTGGGAGGCGCCCGTGCGGTCACCAACTGGGCAGGCAGGGGCCAGGGTGTGGGCACTCGTGGGGGGTCTGTTTTCTGTCGTAACCCTAAGCTACTCGGGGCCACCGGTCACTCCAGAGGCTGGCAGCGGTTCCGTGGGCACCATGTGGCTGATGACCTGATGGTCCCAGCCCACTGTGGTCAGGAGGGAGTGGTTGAGCGGGGACCAAGTCGCGTCTCTGACAAAGTCTCTGTGAGCTCGGCTCCGGAACCTAGAAGGGAAAAGGTGGCAGTGGGGCGTCGTAAGAGATGAGAGGAAAAAGCAGACTCGGAGAAGAAAGAAACCCCAACACATCCAGGGAGGTTCCTGGGTGTGTTACAAACACTTCCACACGTCCGGCCCTGCCCAGGGCAGCGCAGCTGCCCACCGAGGACATCGGCAGTGCTGCCCTCTGCACAGATGGAGACATGGCAGCTACAGCGGGGGAGCGCCACGGGCCAGGATCTGGCAGAAGGGAACTCCAGTTCAGGTCCCTGCCAGGGCCTCTCAGCCCAGAGCAGGTGGCGCTTCACGGCTGTCATTCTTTACACAAAAAGGGCGGACTGTCCCCCTTTGGGGCAGGGCTAGAATGTCAGACTCAGAAACTCCACCTGCAAACGCTCCTCCACCAGGAAGAGATCCGGTTGTGAGCCAGTCCCAGGAACAAGGAGACGCTCGAATGGGCACCTGCTTCTACCACCTGATGCCCCTGAAAGGCATTTTCCAGGAGAAAAGGATGCAGCCACCCGCCCTCCCCTCCGATCCTGACCCCAGGAGCCCAGGTACACTTACACCTCCGAAAGGCCTGAGTCCAGCACAGCGAGCGAGCAGTCTTCGCTGACAGAGGCCAGGAAAGGGGTGCTAGGAGAGGAAGGGGAGGGTTGTGAAGGTGAAGGCCTGGGCCCAAAGACAGAACCCTGACAGGGTGTCCCCAACCCCCATTTTAAACTGAACCAGAGGAAGTGGCTTGATCCCCACTCTGAAGTAAGGTCTGGCTACTGCTCAAGTCCACACTGTAAGTTCCAGGCAAGATGAGAGAAATGGAGCAAAGTTGGGGCCGACAATCACCGATAACTAACAGCGCATAGGGTCTCACTCTGCAGCTTCAGCGATAAGGCAGCAGCGCGGACTTTCCTAACACACAGCCCACGAGATGACTCACTGTGTGCTGAGCAGAAATGAGGCCACGTTTTAGCCCCTAGCAGAGGAAAAAAATCACACAAACCACCCCGCCCCCCCAAAGGACTATGGTCGAAGAGGTTCCTGGTGTTCTGACACTGTTCCAGCAGTGTCTGCTGGAAGGGGCAATCTACTCAGCGGCTGCCTTGTCAACTTCAGTACGCCCTTCACTGTCCCCACGTATACCCAGCAGGCCCTTGGGAACCAGAAGGGTACCTGTGTGGGGAGAACACCAGCCCCGTGACACACTGGGAGTGCACAGCAGAGCTGAGGGCGCAGCTCGTACTCTTGGTGTCCACGAGAGAGACAGTCCCATTCTCGTCACCTAGAGAAAGCAGGGAACAGAAAGGGGGTGTGACGACCCAGAGCAGCAGCTGCCGGCTCCCACACTCAACTCTGGTTAAGGAAACGGGCTTTAAGGTCAGCCAGACCTGAATTCCAAAGCTAGTTCTTCATTTTGGACAAGTTAACAACCCTGAGCATCACTTTCTTCTTTTGTAAGGCAGGACTAATGAGTCCCTGGTGGGTGTGGAATAAAAGCAATGCATGTGGTAGTGACACTTCAACCACAGACCCGCTGCCCTATGCGCAGCCCCACGTCACCGAGACAGCGCTGCAGCTGCCTGCAGAACAGACGCCCCTATACTCAGAGCAATCCACTTGCTTTGTGGCCCACTGAGTTCTAGTCACGCCCAGAATACGGGAGCCAGACTAAACAGTCAGGAATCAGATCTACTGGAGAGAAAGTCGTCACGCTCTCCAAAGCGAAACCAGAGCCACACGGGCCGCCCGCCTCTCCCTCCCGCCACAAGCACGGTTCATCCAGTGCCCGCCAGTGCCCGCCAGTGCCCGCCAGTGCCGAGGAGGCCGCACAGCTAGAGCCTGGAGTGTCAGGAGCTGGCTCTCTCCCGTGCTCCTGCTTCCCAAAGCCAGCAAGAAATGTGGCGTGCGGCCTCACCGAAGACGAAGACTTCACTCTGCTGAGGGTGCCAAGCCAGTGAGGTAGGAAGGTAGCCAGAGGCACTGCAGCCTGCAGAGGAGAGATCAGGGCTCTGCTTTCCAAACAGTCACTCCAAATCCCAGGGGCACCTTTCTTTGGTTTTCTAAACCCAAAGGCAGGGGTGTCTCACCCCTGACCTGCAGACTCTACATTTACCCATCAGTGTTTAGCCCTTTCTAGATGCCAGACACAAAGTATGACAATAGCAACACCGGCCTCTTGGTCTATCCATCCAAGAAATGTAAAGGAATTTACCCACCCAAGAACCAGCCCTCGGTGGGCAAGAGGTTACGTCATGTACGTGACAGTGACTGGGGACCTGGCAATGTGCCTTTGGCTCTGGCCAAGACCCTCAGACTCACCCATCTGGGACGCGGGCTTGGGACAGCGGGTATCCCAGAGCAAAAGCCTGTTGTCCTGAAGGAAGAACATGAAAAGGGCTTCACAACTCAAAGAAGCATCTACTGGCCGTGAAAGCGCCACACCAGACTCTGGCTTAGAGGATCTGAGTGCGGTTGGGGAGTGGAGAGATAAAAAAGGCTGAATCTCACCTCACTGCAGGAAAGAAACACGGAGTCTTTGTGCGGAGAGGCGGCAACACAGGTGACGGGCCCAGAGTGAGCTGCAAGGGAGACAGGGAAGCGTGACCAGGTGGCAGGGAGCGCCCCCACCCCCGAGGGGCAGGAGGCAGCGTGAGGAACAGGCTGGTCTCGAGATACAACTTAGGAAATTTTAGGAGAGGTTTTATCTTAGATGAAACCCAAGAAGAAAGGTTGATAAAATTATAAAAGCTGAAGGACTTGGGAATGAAATGAATTAGTGAAGACAATGAAAAAGAAGTTGGAGGCTGAGTCAGAACAGTGCAGGAATTTTACAGTTAAGAGATCCTGGAGTAGTTTCCACATGTAATACACCCATCTCCAGGCAGCATGTGAAAACATTTTAAGAGATTCCTGGACACTGAGAGTTCTAAGGGAATAAAGGATTCCCACTTTCTTTCCCAAAACTGGACGCAGAAGCTGCCTACAGTCTGCTACTGCTCCTCTCTACCTTCTTCATTATCATCCTTCTCCCGTTTTACAGAAGGAACACATACCTCTCACCCATTCCAAATCTTACCGTGGCACAAAGCTCAGGAGTATAAAAACCCAAAATATAAAACAGAAGGTGCTCTCCTCTAAAAGCCAAAGAGCAAAGAAGAGAATCCGGATAAACCTCATTAAGGGCGCTGGCCTTGTTTTAGCCACACCACAAACACAAGTGTGGTTCTAAGACTTAGCTGTTTCTCATAATGAGGATTTTGAAAAATATGACATTTTGCATAAATTCTATGGATTAATCTGCAAATACAAAATTTTGGCAGACCTGAGGGAAACAAGTATAAATTAAGCGATATGTCCAAAAACGACCTTTTTTGCAACTGCTTAAACTTAGGTATCAATTTAAAAACAGGTGAAAGCGTAGTTTTCAACATTCTTTCACAAGGTCTACCTGCTAAAATTTTAGAAGGTCACCACTACAGGTCCATTATAGGCTGAGGACTATAATGCCTTCTCTAAAGTCAGGTAACCAGGCTTCTGAGGCAGAGAATGGAGCTCTGTGCTGAGAAAGGGGACGGGATTAATCACCTTTCACAGTTCCCTCTGAGCTTTAGAATCCATGCAAAGCCAACACAGTGAAAAGGAATTTATTGCTCACTTGAAAAAAGCAAAGCTCTGTGACAGCACTATGGGGGCATACAAAAGATGAATGATACGCGGTTCTTCTGCCCACAAAGGAGTTGGCATTCAAGGAGCATGGGGGAGTGGGGTGGAGTAAGATAAACAGAGAACTCATGAAAAAGTACCGAAAAGGAATAAGCATTGTCCAGGAAAACATTATCTTATGTCTAAGAAAAATAGGCAAGCATAGTAGTCTATGTGTGTATTTGTGATTCTGCTTTGGCACGTATCTGAATCATGTGCTCTAAGGCTGGATTTGGCAGAAGGGCACTCAGCCAGTGAGGGAACCAGGTGATTACCCAGCATCTGCACCTCTTAGCCACGCACACATCAATGCTCTGTACGTTATCTTTGTGAAAACACACTATCTTCGTGAAGTATGGCTCCCAAGATAAAATCACCTGCCAGCACTGTTAATGGACATGAGAAGAAAAATGCACATTCATAGAAAGTGATGGTTCTTGACAAAAAAGGAAAAATTTTATGGAGGTGAGTATTCAAAGGTTTAGGATTCCCAAGTTTTGGGGTTTACACTTACAGAATGTCAAAGACAGGCCTGACTGGGCTCAACTTGCATGGTACACTTGAAGAGGGAGTGACAGTAAAAGGAATTGAATGCAATGACAAGAAAATGACATTTTAATCTGCCAGCCATGGAAACTAGTTAAGCACAAAAGTTACAGGTGGTAAGAAGAGATTCATGCCACGGTAAGTGTGAGGTAAAGCCTGACACTAAAGGGGAACATGAGAAATGGAAAGGAAGGTCTTGAACAAATGGGAAAAGATTACAAGAACTGAGTGACCAAATGATAATAGGGAAGCAGGAGGAGTGGAAGAGGACTGAGGGCTTGAGTTCTGTGTGGCCAAGAAAGTGACTAAGTCATCCAAGAGAAACAGAGCATGAAGAAGAGGGCAAGGATAGACACTTGGGCCTACTACTAGGCAAGAGAGCAAACTGTCACCCCTGACATTTAAGTAAAATTCAGCCCAAAGACAAGAATAAAAATAAAACTATTAAGGCCAGGACTGAAAAGGAAAACACAAGCACTCACCCCGGTATGAATTCAGTACCATCTGCTGAGCAAGGTCCCAAACTTTTATGCTAAAAAGCAAAAGGAAACAAATACTTAATTTTGAGGTACACCATCCACACAAAAAAATATGTGCTCAAACAAGAGCTTCCTTGAAACAGCACGCTCTATGCCTCTGCCTGTTGGGCTTCTGCTATGATCTACTTACAGTGGAGATTGCAAAATCTCTAGGAAACCTTAGAGACGCATTGTAATTAGGAACTGGGTTCTTAGAATGAGCGTAAAACATGAGTCAATGAGGGTAACAGAATAGTGAAGATACCGAACGGAGACTGACAGACAAGAAAGATGAGAACAGGGACCCACCAGAAGTCTTTGCTTCCGCTGACTGCCTGTGTGCCAGAGCGCAGGGCGCTGACTGTGGATACGATGTCGTCATGCTCATACTTGCAGAACTTGCTCACAATGAGGGTCTCGTTTTCGTCCAGCTCCCACAATTCAACAGCACCTGTTGGGGTGGGATGGAGGGTAAGGGAAATGCGCTTGGATTATATAGAGACAGTAATTCTCTTTGAGAATTCAAGTGGTCCATTGTCACACTGTGACTAAAGTAGCAGCAGCAAAGGTACAGAAAAATAATCAGGTATTTCTATAAAAGCAAGTCCATGTCATTCGAGGGTTTAACTCCCAGGCCATTTGGCTTTGTGTTGGCATTACAATTAGGTGAGGGAAGCTTCTAGAAAAAGACAGCAGGATGGAACAGCTTGTAAAATCCATTATTCCATTTCTAGTAAGAAAACTTTGGGAAATAAGTCTCTAGGAGAAAAGGATGACATTTCCACAATTGCCTATGTAGCACACAGTCCAGTGTGGTTAAAGTGACAATTATTTAGAGAATTGAAAAAAAATGTTACAAAGTTTTTTTTTTTTTAATATGCTGAATAACTGAATGACAGCACAGTGAGTGCCTAAGTACAGAAACCCTCAACAAGTTGTCTTGAATACATGGTGTTTCAAGCTCAACTTAATCTTCAGTGCCACCTGTATCCTTGCATGCAATACCTTCAACGCCCAAATTCTAATTTTTTTTTTAAAGGCTAAAGCTGAAACCATTGCTGAACGTGATGTTCAAGACAAAAGAAAGCAGAATAAAAACATTTAAGATGGAACAAGACAGGCAGCACAGACAGGCTTCAGCATCATCTTTAAGATCAAGATTATCTTTGGCCTGGTTGGGGGATATAGCGAAGGTTGCATAGAAGAAAACGGTTCCAGTCCACCTGTCAATTTTGTCATGAATTTTGTAAGGGCAATTTAGAATCTTGGAAAAGGTATTTCCCACCAGGAGTTCTCATCTGGGGTAACACCCTCGAGTTCCCCCAAGCACTGAGTATGAGAGGGGCATTAAAGATTGAATCTGGCCTGACCTGTCCCCCATTCCACTCACCTGAATCGGAAGCCACTAGGATACCTTTGTCCCCCACCCACGTGAGGTCTGCCACGCCGGCCTCCGTCTGAACTCCAGCAGAGCAGAAACCTTCGTTGGGGGCAGCACAAGGGTCCTTGAAAAGCCAAAGGGAGCCAGCCCAGCAGCGGCCACTCAGGCTGGAGGCCCCGAGCAGGAGCGCCCCATCTAAGGGAGGTACAAGCTGTCAGCACGAAAGGTGGACGGGTTCGTCTCCATGGCGACCGCACGGAACAGCACGCGGACTGGGTCTGGATCGGAGCTCAGGAACACCGGGCAGTGTTGGGGACTGAGCTCAGAGTGCGAGGCAGGGGCAGGCTGGCAGCGGGAAGGGGACGGGCTGGGAGGATCAGTCCTCGGGAGGGGCGCCCTGGGCCGGGGTGAGGGGCTCCCGGGTCCGGATCTCAGCTCACCCGACCGGTACCGCGCAGCCTCCAACTGTCGCTCCATACAGGCGGGCGCATTCGGGGGAAGGTTCCACTCCCGGGCCGGCGGGGGCACTAGGGGAGCGGGGGCTTCTTTTCGCATCTCCACGGTTCCAATGCCAATCCAGACCCAAACTGGACGCCGAGACTCAGGCCGCGCAGCAAACCCCACGTGGTTCCCTCTCGGTCTCCGCCCCTCTCCGTAAGCTAGACACTCTACATCTCGCGAGACCGCGGCCACCGCTCCATTTGGCTTCCAGGCTGCTGCCCTCAGGCAGTAGGTTCTCACGGCTCTGCTCCTCTTCTCGCGAGACAAGAAAAAAGCGAGACGAAGTTGGTGGATAGAGGGCACTACGTTCTCTTCTCGCGAGACTTGCGAGCGACCATCTTGCTCCTGCCCCTGATAGATTCTCTAGCTGGGGTCACCGGGACGCTAAGACTCGCCTGGACCCTCGCTGACCATGCTGTCCCGGGTAGTACTTTCTGTCGCCGCCGCAGCGGGTAAGAGGTGTAGATTCTGGCCAGGGCAATCGGAGTGATTACGAAAAGCGCTTCTGGGGTTGCGGGGAGAGGGCGGGAGGAGGGGTAGAAGAAAGGCGCCTCGAGCCGGGGGCCTGGGTGAGGAGTTGCACCGCTCGGAAAGTGAGAGCGGGGTCTCGGGGAACCCAAGTGCATGGTCCTCGTGATCAGCCCCCGCGGGTGCATGGTCCTAGTGGTCAGACGCCGCGGGGACCGTGGAAGGGACAACACATTTCACCTTGACCTTGCTGACCAGCGTCTTATGTACGTTTGCAGCCCCCTCTCTGAAGAACGCAGCCCTTCTCGCTCCGGGGTAAGTGAGGGGGTGTAATACCCCGCCCCGTCCTTGTTTTATCGCTTTACTTCACTTCTCTGTAACCTTCGCTTAGCTTTAAGTGAGCAGTGACCTTTCTTTAAGTAATTTTGGAACACTTCAAACCTCTTTTCAAACCCTTGTGTTCCTGTAACTAACTACCTGGAACCTCGTCGTACCACCCAGTAACAAATTTAAGAGGATAAGTGATGTGTTCGAACTAAACTGGGAACTGGTGTTCCTGTCTTCTAAGCCCCTCCCCTCTCCCTGGTGACCTTCAGCTAAGCATAGCTGCCACAGCCCTAATCTGAGTTACTAGATTGCGCACCTGTCAAGTTTTGTTTAATAAAACAAAGAAGCATGTTTTTTTCAGTTTGTCTCCCAGATTGTGACTTTCACGGCCACATTATCAGTCAGAAAAATTCAATTCAGTAACTATTTATCCTGTCTCTTCCACATAACCAAACATGCAAAAATGAATAGGGCTAAGTACCTGCCTTCATGGCGCTCAAACAGGAGGAGGAACCTGTAGTGGTTTAGGGTGAGGACTCCAAAGTTAGAAGAGCAGGGCACACTTGGCTGGCTCTCCTTCCAAGCTGTGTTACCTCAGTTTCCTCATCTGCTAAATGGAAATTAATAGTACCTTATGGGGTATGGAAATTACAGGCTTAGTTCTCTAAATACAGTGCTTGATACATAGTTTGTAGTAAATGTTAGCAACTGTTAATGATATTACTTCATAAAGCATGTCCATTTTTTCTAGGATTACTCCTTTTTATTTCTATCCTTAGGCCTAAACCTTGCTAAATTTGATTACTAACCTGTGTTTTGAGAAAGTGACTTTAACTTGTCATTAATTTTTGTGCATGCAATAAAGTGAGGCTGTAATTGGCTGTTTCCAATTTGCAAGAGAAAGAACGTTCCATACAACTATGTAAACAAATAATCAATCCAGTCAGTAAATCCAATAATTATACAAGATTCAAGGAACATCTTTTTTTTCACATTTGATACCTAATGTAATAAGGTTTTTCCTTCACATTATATATGGATTCTGACCACTTCTTACACTTACTACTGGAGTGTGAACCACCACCAATTTTCACCTATTTCAGTTGAGTGTTAACGAAGCTCCTTGCATCTCTCCTCTTTTCCCATTACAGCCCATTTTCAGACGGATTCTCTGAGTCCCCTAAAACCTTTCAGAGTCCCCCATCCTACTTGAAATAAAATACAAACTAAACCATAATCCAGAAAATCTAGCATAAATTGATCCCATCCTATCTCTTGACTTGTCTTCTTCCATTCCTTTTTAGCCCATTCTCCAGCCAAATTGTTCTAATTGCTGCTTCTGAAAACTGCCAAGCTTGTTTGTTAGGGTCTTTGCACTTGCCTTTTTCTTTCTGCAGGTCATTGGCTCAAATTTATCTGACCTTCTACCAAAAGAGCCAATCCCCAAATCTTTTGCTCCCTGTCCCCTTACCTTGCTCCCTTTTTCCTCATAACATGGTTGCCTGAAATTATGTATGAATATAATGTACCCACACGTCCCACACTCCCATCATATTGAAGGTTGGGACATTGCCTGCTCGTTGCTCAGCTTCCAGTGCCTGACTTAAGTAGAAAGTAAGTGTTTGAATAAATGTTAGCCCAAGATTGGAGAGGTCTTTATAAATAAGGTTATGCATGAGAAGTTCTGTAGGCTGTTGGGCTTGACAGTCATTAAGTGAAAGGAGAAGGCAGAAGGAGCAGCATGAGGCGTGTTTTGGTTTTTTGTTTGTTTTTGAGAACTGTGAGTAGTTTCATATGGTTGGAAGAAGGAGAATGAAGGAAGATAGGGTTATCAAATTTGACAGGTGCTGGACCATGTATGTTGTATTAACTAGTTTGTGTTCTGTAAACAGAAAAGGGCCTCTTGAAGAGTGTTAAAATGAGACTTGCGTTTTGGCTACAGTGCGAAGGTGTTTGGGTTTAATTGGTATTTGAGGAGAAGAAGAGACCAGGTTTTGGATTATTAACTAGTTGAGGCAAGAAAGGAAAAGGACTTGAATTGAGACAGCCAAAGAGGGAGAGAATTTGTGTCTGCCTAAAGCAGGTTCTCTAATGCTGTAAATTAAATCAGTGGCTTCAACCTGGGGCAGTTTTGTCTGGGGTACGCTTGGCAAATCTAAAGATGTTTTTGGCTGTCACCACTGGTGGGAGGGGGCAGGCTGCTAGCATTTGGTGTATAAAGCTCATTGTAGGGATACTGCTGATCTTTCTGCAGGCACAGAACAGCCTTCTGCAACTAAAAACTAATAGTCTAAAATGTTAATGATGAGCTTGAGAAACCCTGATTGAAATGAAACAAGTCAGTTAAGCATGACTTAGATTTCAAGGAGGGGGTGGTAGCTAATATTTTGGGAGATAGAAAAAATACCAAGATAAACAATGAACCAAAATCAATAAAATATAAATTCTTACATTCCAAGGGGATAGAGTTAGAGAGTAGGAAGTTGGGGTTAAAAACATACTGAGAATTTGAACGAGACTAAATTTGACAGCAGATATGAAAAAGATTAGGGAATTTTATCAGAAGGTCACTAAAATACCAGTCTACTCTAACTGCTAAAAACAAGAATGGTTAACAAATCCACAGTAATTGCATAATAGTTCAAGCCTAATAATCGTAATAGCAAGTTCTCAATATATATTTGTAGACAGAATGAGTTCGTCCCTATATTTAGAGCATTCACTCCTATAAATCTTATTTTTGTAGCAAAAACAGCTCTTTGTGGTAGACAGTCAAGATTGTGAGTCAACTGAGATTTTTCACCCAGATACGTGAATGTTATGTAGAAAATTAAAATAAAATTAGAACCAGTGGCTAGAGGTTTTGAGGATGTATGTAGCATTTCATATCAAAGATGAACAATGGAGCTACTCAGAACTGTTTCACATCCCTATTTTAGCCACACATCAGAGAATATTCAAAAAGGTCAAAGTTCTTACCATCAAGGTGCACACAACATACTGGACATGTTATACTGACCATTTACATAGGACTTCATCCTTCCAAGCGCCTTTCTCAGCACTTTGCATATATTTTTTTTTTTTTTAAAGATTTTTTTTCTTTTTATTTTATTTATACATACAAGCTGGGGTACAGACCAGAGGTGTGGGGCGGCGAGAGGGTTCACCAGAGACAGAGTGGGGAGCAGAACAGGCAGATCAGAAATACACTGCTGAGGGGAGCAGCGGGCGAGGCAGGAGAGGTCTGCCGCACCATGTGGGATTCTCCCTGGCCGGGCGTCGAACTCACGTCGCCGCTGCCGACAGCTCCACAGCCCAGCGCTTAACCGCTGCGCCACCGGGGAGGCCCCACTTTGCATATATTAATGCAAGTAATACACACAGTTCTATAAAGTAATGTCCTTTATTCCTACGTTAGAGAAATCTGAGATTACAAAAGCTTAAGTTACTTAAAGTGATAAGTCAAGGATTTAAAACCGAGATGTTTGCTTGCAGAGCCTGTGTTCTTAAAATATTTCTGTGCTAACAATAGAGTGCTAGACGGATGACCTATGAGACTTTTAGAAGAGATTGTAGTATTGGGTAGAAGTTTACATACACTTACATTCTATGTAAGTCATTTGTTCTTGTCACATATGTAATTATTGGACCCTAGCTTTCCTGTCCCTGGTCTGTACTTTTTCCATCAGAAATCACCTCAGTCTTCATCCCAGGTAGTTGTTCCTGCTGATTTTTCATATATTGTTTTCTCTTTAAAGAATAGGATTTAAATTTGTGAAATTGCTACCTATAGGGCATTGCAGGCAACGAGAATCTTTCACACAGGGCAGCCAAGTCTTGCACCTGTACCACCTCTTCCTGAATATGGAGGGAAAGTTCGTATGGGACTGATCCCTGAGGAATTCTTCCAGTTCCTTTATCCAAAAACCGGTGTAACAGGTGAGTTTTTGCCCGGTGTTGGATAGTATATTTGGACGATATGGTTTGTGTTAACCTAGGATTTTAGGAGCCTCTCACTTCTTTAATGTATGTCCAGTCAACTGTTTTTAAAAAAATGTTGGGCAAGAGAGCAAACATAATAGTTGATTTGAATCCTCTTATTTGTTTTATGTAAATTTGTTTGGGATTTAATTGCATTGTCTCCATCTGTTGATATACCAAATTCATTGACTTACCTGCTCTGTGCCATGCACTGTTGGAGGGATAAATGGTGACCTAAGTTGTAGTTGTACAGCTACTATGTAGAATAAACAACAAAGAAATAGGTACCTGTCAGTAATGGAAAGGCCTGTGGCAGTATATACTATTACATTGTACATATAAGTACAAAAAGAGGAATTGAATTGGGACACATTTATCATTTTTCCTCCTTTTGAAGAGATATAAACTGTTTTGAAACCTTGTATTTTTACAATGCATTATGCCTTCACTTAATGTTCCTTAATTATTAAATGGGCCCATGAGACATTTTTATTACCCAGAAGAACTGGAAAACAAAGAATTTGCTGAGATTTATTCTCTCATTGGTGGCTAAGTTGAACCTGGTCTTCCAGTTAAGTCTAATGTTCTTTCTACTGTACCCATTGCCTTTCTTGCTATCCTCAAATACCATGGAATATTGAAAGTCCAAGTTTTTCTAACCCTAGAGTAACATTTCCCTATACCTGAAGTTAGGAGAAAGAGTATTGTCCTTAGATCTCCATAGGTGATAAAAATGTTATAAACTTTTGTTTTTTATTTTTTTGCAAATCACCTTTAAAATTTGTATAATAGAGGCAAATAAAAAAAGAATTATTGAAACTTTGAAAAATTCTGGGAAAAGTATATTTGAGATTCTAGCCCTTTTATTCTCATAATATGTCCTAACATCCTTTGGTACCAGTGTTGCTGCGAAACACTCCAATACTGCCTTAAAGACCTCCTTGTGTTTTATTTTTGCATAGAACTGAGGTGTAGGGAGTGAGAGAATTCGCGAGAGACAGAGGGGATCAGAACAGGTGGGTTTACTGAAATACACTGTTAAGGGGAGCAGCAGGCAAGACAGGAGAGGTCTGCTGTGCCCTATGTGAGTTAGCTTCTTAGCAAGGAATGGGACTCAGGCTGTAGCAGTGATGGCACTGAGACTTAACCCCTAGGCCACCAGGGAAGCCCAAGGCCTGCTTTTTCCCTGCCTGCTATCTTGTGATTTCCCAGAGGAGAAATCTTAAAGAAATGTAAATGATGGTTTGTGTCCTTTCAGAACTCTGGCCTGAAAAAAGAAAAAGATAACTTTAATTTGAAGCATTATAATTCGATACAACAGAAAATGAAAATTCTAATATTTAATTCTTCCTTTCATACACATACAACTTTATAGCAGTTCTCTGCTTATTTCCAGTGTCAAGTTTTTATTCAGTAAAAGTCAGCAAGAGTAGATCAGTTTTATCCTGACTAATGTTCCCATTCAGTAAGTAGTATGTTTTATACGAATTACTTATGAAGTAACATGGCACCTTTGTAGAATTGTTCCTGTTTGTTGAGCAATTGTGCCAGGCATATACACACACCTGTCGTTTCTCAATTTCATCAACCCTGTGAAGAAGAGAACTGACTGTTCCCATTTACACATGAGGAAACTAAACTAGTTATATACATGTTCAATTTCTTTTAAGATGCAGAGTCAGATTTTGTTGTTCTTTCAATTCTATACTGCTTCTCAACTCAGTGTTCTGTGAATATGATGATTTTTAGTTATCACGTAATTCTGCCTTGAACTAATCGAATAAGGAAGTATCTTCTCCTTGTAGACATACCAGACCTATCATAAAATAACTCTTTCTTCTTTTAGGACCCTATGTGCTTGGAACTGGACTGATCTTGTATTTTCTGTCCAAAGAAATATATGTGGTTACCCCAGACACCTTCTCTGCCATATCAACAATAGGGTTGCTTGTCTTTATGGTTAAAAAATATGGTGCATCTATTGGGGAATTTGCTGATAAACTCAATGAGGTAAGAACCATAAACCTTATATCCTATTTTAGATCATAATAGAAGCATCAAAACCATCAAGTGACTGTGTGTGTGTGTGTGTGTGTGTGTGTGTGTGTGTGTGTGTGTGTATTTATGAGTGTTGGGGGAATAGCATATAGAAATGAATCTAATTATGAAGATTACGATTACGTGTTGATAGTAGTTATTGATTGAGATAAACTTTTAAAAATCTACAAGACTTTCCAGGTTTTCCATAACTTTGCTCATTCAGCACATACAGCTTAGTATTGTGGGCAATTCTTTTTTAAAGATTTGTGCATTTCTCCTTAGATGTGTGTGTTTTCTTGTGGGAGTTTTTGAGTAAGCATAAAAGAAATATTTTTATTAGCCTTAATGCTTTCACTGATCTTTGTGGTAAATATCATAATTGCAGCAAAAAATTGCCCAACTAGAAGAGGTGAAACAGGCTTCTATCAAGCAAATCCAGGACGCTATTGAGATGGAGAAGTCACAGCAGGCCCTGGTTCAAAAGCGCCATTACCTTTTTGATGTCCAGAGGGTAGGTTTCAGAACTTTCTAAGGAGAATGAAGTTACTCACTTGTGTGCATCTGAAACAAAAATTTGGCTTTCTTATGAGAAATTGTTGAATAGATTGAACATACTTTGTTTAGAAAAGAAAATTTGGATGGGAGTTGGTAATTACGGTTATTTAAACATTTAAGACCCTTAAGTGAAGTAATTATGATGTCTAAAATGAGACATAGTAAAAGTTATAACAGAACACACTTTGGATCCGCACAAAAGGAAAATAGTCATTAAATTATAGCTAATTAAAAAATGGCAATCACTGCCTGAGGCCATAGGTGAAATACATGCTAGTTCTAAGAAAATCTGATTCCTTGCATCTCACATTTACGAAGAACATTCCTATAGAAGTAGAGCTATATGGTCAAAGCACAGTAAGATTCTAAAACGTTTCGTTCTAAAACAACTTTAAAAACATGTTCAGGTATTTTATTGTTATTTGTTTTGAACCTGGTACTTTATGCCTGCTAAAGAAAAGTACTGTTATATTGAAATTTTTTGTTATAGAAGTAACTATGAAATGAGAAATTATATTCAAAGTTAAAGTAGTGTCTGAAGTGTTAGGAATTTACGCCTATGTTTCTTTATATGGTCTCAGTATCACATGTATCAGAGTTTATCTGTGATGCAGATTTCTGAACCCATCATAAGACTTAGAATAAGAACATTGGTTAGAAGGTATCTAAGAACCTATATTTTTTAAAAGACTCCTTAAAGATTCTTAGGCACATAAATTGTTTGAAGACTTCAGAAATCTTAAAACCTCTTCGTGCATCTTTAGGTTACAATTGAAGAATTTACACACAAACAGGATCTGGCTTTTGAAGATAACAGCTTTTTCATAAGCATCAAATAGCTGTTAAAACATGTTTTATGAAATATTTGTGTGAAGCTATTTGAGTTTTTCCTTTGGGGAAACTAGTCAAGGCAGGGTGCCAAGAATATACCAGAGAACAAAAGAAAGCTGCTGCTTTCATGAAGTCTGCTTTTCAGCCTGCTTTTCGGGTGTTGAGAGGGCAGAAAATAAATAGATCAGCACTGAATGTAGCTGATAACAAGTGCTATGTAGAACAATAAACTATTGTTAAGGAAAAAAAAAATTAGGAGATAGAAATTAATTTTTTGATTGGGTGGGCTGGCCTCTAATAGGATATTTGAACAGAGATCTCAAGAAGTGATAGTGCAAACTTTACGGATTTTCAGAGAAATAATATTTGAGACAGAGGAAAGAACAATTGCAAAGGCCTTGAATCTGGACAAACCTGGAAGCTTACTTGGTATAGTGATGGAAAAGAAAAGAAGCCAGTGTACCTGAAGCAGAATGAATGAGGGAGAACAAAAGGGAGTGAAGTAGGGGGACTAAATCACACAGTCATAGTCTTCTGTGAGGACTTCGACTTTTCAAAATGAGAGTGAAAGTTATTGAAGCTTTTGAGCAGTGGAGTGATGTGATCCCACCTGACAGCCTTATTGCAGGTAGCCTCTGGACTTGTGTGCTTTGGCTTGAAATGCCTGTTTGTTAGCCAAATAGAGATGTTGAATAGGCCATTGGATATATGAGTCTAGAATTGATGGGGAGAATTCTGTCCTGGACATTTGAAAGTCATGAGCTTATAGGTAACACAGTGATAAAACTGGCACATAAGGTACATGGGTTAAAAACACCAACTATTTCAATTTGTAATCACCCTACTGATGATCAAGTAATAAAGGGCCTAGGAACTTTTCCATAGGATTTTGCAAAATGTGAATTCCTGGTGACATTGTAAGGGCTACTTTAGTGAAATGATTGGAATAGGTTGAAGAAAAGATGGAAGGAAGGAAATTGGAGTCACATTATAGACAACTTTTATTTGTCAACAAGTTTTGCTGGGCACATAATTAACAACTGGGAAGATAGGAGGTAGGAATCAAGAGATTTTATTTGTAAAGTTGGAAAGTGTGACCACATTACCATTTGATAGAAGTTAGTAGAGAGAGATTGATGCAAGAAATGGGGGCCACAATTAACTGGAGTCATGTCCTTCAGTAGGCCAGAGTGTGGAGAGGAAGGCATAGCAGGTGCTTGTGAATTCAGATGGATTGGTTGTGGTGGAAGATCTCTTCTGCTTCCTTTTTCTCAGTGAAATAAACATTAGGATCATTTGCTGAGCATGTATAATCAAGGGGATAATAGAGATTTGAGGAGAAAGAAGCAGAAGAGTGAACGGACTAAAAGTATTTAGAAGTATTAAGGGTCTACTTTAGATTATTATCTCCAGCTTTTATAGTTAACAGACAGACCTGTAATAATTCTCACTACAGACTAAAAGATGACAGTGTCCTTGTCACCACTAGTAATTCAGTATTCTGAAGAATAGTAACTGGTATTAGAGAAGAGAAAGAAATAAGAGGTATAAAAATTAGAAACTAAGGGGTGAAGTGACCTGTTTATATACCTAGAAAGGTTATAGATTACCTTGACTATATACCTAGAAAACCTAAGAGTATAAACATAACTTAATAAATTCAGTAAGCTGGGAGATTTATTTTTTACTATGTATACTTTAATTTATTTTTACCATGTACTTCAGGATTCTTTTTCAATGTGCATGTGTTACCTATTCATAGTAAGTTTTTAAAATTGCATAAGATACCAGGTGGTGAAGGAGTAGTGCTCTTCCAACTCTCTGGGCAGTTTTCATCACTTCTTAATTTTGCTTCAGAATAACATTGCTATGGCCTTGGAAGTCACTTATCGGGACCGGCTGCATAAAGTATACAAGGAGGTGAAGAACCGCCTGGACTATCACATCTCTGTGCAGAATATGATGCTCCGGAAAGAGCAGGAGCACATGATAAACTGGGTGGAGAAGCACGTGGTGCAGAGCATCTCTGCACAGCAGGTATCTGATGTGCCAAAGCTTCTGGAGTTGTGTTGGTGTTCCTGACAAGCAGCTGCTGACGCTGTTGGGGTAGAACGTGCCAGCAGGGAATCTTTGGCCTTGAGACAGTGGCCTGTCCTTGGTTCATTTTCCTGGATAGTGGGAACAAGAGATGCTGCGAAGCTGCCGTGGAGTCCCTGCTTCTTCCGTTTGGGCACCAGCGTTAACAGGCAGACTGTAGTGATCCTCACCACAGAAACAGTGGGAAGACTGTTGAGAACACTTGTGGCAGACTTGTTCAAGTTCCATCATTTGGGCAATTTACCAGCACATTGAATTTATCCGAAACAGAGGCTAGATAAGGCTATTCTATCCCTGTCCATTTTCTGATTCAAAGATTTTTATTCCATTTCCTTTTGCGAGCTGTTTAATTCATTCGTCTTGAATAGAAAGCAAATGGTTTCCATTGTTTACCTAAACTTTTTAAAAATTTATATTTATTTACTGAAGACTTGATTTCTTTCCCAGATACATAGTATATTTAGGTATTTCTGATCATTTTTTGCTCCCCATTAGAACTCGAAAAACGATCTACCAACATCTGATGGATTGTTATTTTTTTTAAATAAACTATCGTTTACATAAAGATAATATACTTATTTAAGAAATTTGGGAAACAGTATAGAGAAGAGACTAAAAATTATTTTTATTCTCTCGTAACATGTCTCTATTACTAATGTTTCCTGAGTAGGATTTTTTTATACAGCTATTAGTTGTTTAAGCTAACATTGATGCTAGGTGTATTTGGCTTCAAACTCAACACATTTCACTCATAAAAGCTATGATCTGGGGAATTTTAGTAATTCCCTGGATTTGCTTTAAATAGATTGCATTTCCTGTATGTTACATAACTGATGTTACTGCTGAACCTTCCTGGCTAGTCTGTCATTTTAAGCCAGGAATTCTTGAGGTTCTGTTCTTGTAGGAGGTGTCCATTAGAATTACTGTGTTTGTGCCCTTTCGTTATTGAAAAAGGTCTAACCAGATTTCTCTTTCTTTATCACAGGAAAAGGAGACAATTGCCAAGTGCATTGCAGATTTAAAGCTGCTGGCAAAGAAGGCTCAAGCGCAGCCAGTTCTGTAAATGTGTCTATCACGACTAAGAAACAGCTCACTTACTGTGACAGAATCTCTGTGTGAGATTCGGTCTGTGTGACAGAATCTCTCTGTATTGCTGTCTGCTGAAGTTATAGTACACCTTTCCTAAAAATGAAGACATTCTTGAGTTCCGTATGGTGAGAGAATTAAAACAATCTGTTGGCCAGCGAGATGTTTCTCACCTTTGCTCTGCAATTTGAGTTGTTCCATGATTACTTTTGAATAAGCAGTTTGCTTTCTAATAAAATTTGGTACCTGACTAAAGATTACCACATCATAGTTTAAATCTGTAATTCTACTGTCTTTCAATAAAGTGACAGATATAACAAGGCTTTTCAAGTTGTATAGTTTTCTGAAATACTGTACAACATTTCTCATGAGGATAAAAATTTTAAATGTCATCATATTGCTATCTTGTTTATAAGACCATTCAGTGGTAAGCTATTTTTGGCATTAGGGAATTTAAAGCTTTTTAGTATTAAAGTAACTAAAGGTAATATTGTATATTGCCACATATTTGACTGTCACTTAGTATGTCTATAGAAAATCTTATACTCTGTGTCATAAACTCACTAAGAATTCAGCAGACAAATCAGAACATTCTGCCCTCGGATGTTTTTTCTGCATTTGATTCTCCCATGCTTGTGTAAGGTTTTAATTATAAATACATATGTTGTGGGGAAGGCTATCGGGATGAGGCTGGAGGTACAGGGGTAAAAGAATTCACCAGAGACAGTGGTGAATGGAAAAGGGGGATTTATTGAAATACGCTGTTTGTTGAGAGAAGCAGCAGGCCAGACAGGAGAGGTGTAGCATGAGGGTCCCCAGGCAGTTGATTGGTTAGGGTGACTAGTCTTGGGTGTTTCCTGACTGACGATCTGGGTCGTCAGCACAATGGGTCCCTTCCTCTGGCAGTCCTGTTGCTCCCTTTTTCCATTCAGGTCTCCCAAACTACTCTGTTGGGCAAGAGGAGGGAGCTTAGTGCTTAGTTTTTAAATTCAGTAACAATACCATGACAAAATGGACACCTTAATATACAGGAAATAATTGAAAATACGTACCCCATAGGTAATACTTTTATATGCTTTTCAGGATTTTAATTTATATAACAGTCACTGGATTTATATTTACTGATGGTGGTTAATCTGTCTTTTTTGTGTTTTAGTTTTTTTTAAATCTTCCTCCAATATAGGAAGAGATTAACATCTCTTGTTGCTGCTTAAAGAGACTTTGATTGGGTCAGCAGAAATGTTCCAAATTAAATTATTCATTTAACAAAAATTATAAACACCTAGTTTTTGCTCACCACCATCCTGCACTAGTCATACAGAAATAAAAGCTCCTGTCTCAGAGTTAAAAACCTAGAAAAGCAGTAAGAATGCGTTATATGGTAAAGATTTTGGCACAAAGTGCTGTGAGAATCTAACGGCAATCATTTTAGGTCATCTCACCAGCCTCATCCTGTTCCTTGCACATAACGGGTTTGTGGTTAGGAGTTCGTAAGGAAAAACTTTTCTTTTTGTCCTCCTCTACCCGGGGGCAAAATTGGAATAAGCAAGTGTGATAGAAAAGCAGAATTCAGTAAAATGCACAGTGTTCATATGTTAGTCCCAATGTAATCCTCTTTCCTGAATACAAATGGAATCTAGAACTTGCACCTGATAGCAAAGGTGATGTGTCACCTCTCCATTAGATTACTTCGTACGGCAAAGTTCGTGAGATTATTACTCCCATCACTGCATTAGGTTATAAAAGACTCTGTCTTAGCAGACTGGAAAGAGACCCTCTGATGCAAGGGTCAACCCCAGAGTGGGCCTTTTGCCCTCTAGGGAAAGAATTTACCAGAGAACGCTGGTTGTCATTGAACCAGGCAAGGCTTTGTTAGAGATTCAGGTGTGAGGGAGCCAGTTTGGGAAAGCAGAAGATAACCTGCTTGAAGAGAGTTAGGAGATGTTTAATGGCTAAGTCCACAAGGCGGGGATGAGGAGAGCAATGCCATAGCTTGTTCTGGGTTGGGCTGTACGTGGCTTGTGCAGATGGGTTATATCCCAACCGCACTTGCAGGCTCTCAGCTTTCTCCCTCCAGGAAATTGTGAGCTAATCATTAGTCAGGATCTGACACTATCATGGCACCTCATGGTCAGTATAATGGGCTGGATTACTTGGCCGGGGCTCACCAGTCCATGACTTAGTCCAGTTGTTCTAACAGCATTGGGGCAACATCGTACAGTCTCGCGTTTTCCTTTACCTAGGCTGTCTCACCTGCTGCTGCCCTTGAAGCAAACTGCCATGTTGTGAACTGCCAGTGGCCCTGGGTAGTGAATGGCGGGCGATATCTAGGACCTGAGGACAGATTCCCCGTGAGAAACTGGGCCCCTCAGTCGTAGAGCTACAAGATTATGGTTTCAGCCAGCAAAATACAGCTTCCCCAGTTGAGCCTCATACCGCAGGCCCAGTTAAGACCTGAACTGCAGCCTGGTAGGACCCTAAAGCAAAGAACCCCGTGCTCAAATCTCAGTCACAGCAACTGTGAGTAAATACATGCTGTGTTTATTCTCTACATTTGACATAATTTGTTCATGCAGCAATAGTGCAGCAAGAATCCGTATCATTTCTTTTAAAAAAAAAAGTTTTGAGAATTTCTTTTAATTTGTTAGTATTGTTTATATCTTTTACATTATTGTGTATTCCCCGTAATTACCCACCACCGATTCACCCGTGAACTGTCCCCATAGTCCGTTGTGCTCTTTCCTCCCCCGTTTTGAGCCCTTATCCTCCCCCTCCCTCGCTGAATGTCTCTTATTTGCTTCCCCTATATCCTTGCTATAAGTGAAACCATTCACTATTTTTCTTTCTAGTTTATTTGACTTCTATACGACCCAGTAATACCACTTCTGGGAATCAAAGGACACAAAAACATGAATCCAAAAGGATACCTGCACCCCTATGTTTATTGCAGCACTGTTCACAATAGCTAAGATATGGAAACAACCCAGATGCCCAGAAATAGATGACTGGATCAAGAAGATGTGGTACATATACACAATGGAATACTATTCAGTAATCAAAAAAGATAAACACGTGCAATTTGCAGCAACATGGATGGAGCTAGAAGGAATCCCTATCATTTCTAGCGAAGGCATGGCTTTTCCCTAGTTCACATCCTGTGGGTTCCCTTTTAGGGTGTCCAGTGCAAACTCCCATCTTGTGCAGGGTGTAGCCTTGGTTTCCTGACTTCAAATGCATGACCTTTAGACCCAACCAAGTGCCAGCTAACCAAATATTGGTGGCTATTCTCATTTTTTCTTTTTTTCTTGCATGAACTAATAGGCCAACTTTATAACATCTTTTGTGAAGTGTCTAAAAAATGTTTGCTGGGAAGGTAAGTGACAGTTATGGAACATGTTGGAAGCAACGTGTGAGATGGGAGAGAAAAAACCAGATCAACTTGGGGGTGGAAGGAGAGAAAGGAGTTGTGAATTAATAAGAATTAAAAGTTGTGAAAGAGGAGAAAAGCGAGGAATATCTCACTGAGAAGATCTGCCCCTGCTTAGACCTGGCCTGCCGTGTAGTAAGTACCACTCCACCTTTTTTTTTAAACAGAAATGAAAGGACATCCAGAGCCAAAAATTAAAGAATATTGTATTCTTGACTTTGGGTGGGGAGCAGATGTAAGGATATTTGGCTTGGATATATGCCAGTGGGTCTACCAATCTGGTTAACTTGGCTGCTAGGAAAAATTTATCACTAAGATAAGAAAGTAATAATGAGAAACTTTTACATTATTTCAGCCTAAGTTCAACATTTGGACTCCAATAAATTATGCTCTAACTTGTCCACTGTTAAACAATCATTTTAAACTAATTTGAAATGTAACAGTCCTAGTTCTTGCCTGGGACTTCTGGACTTGTTGATTCTGCAGCCCCCCACCCCCCGCTCCCGCCAGCCCTCTGCCTGGACAACCTTTTCTGAATCTTCCTAGTTTGCTCTCTCTCTCTCTATTGCACTCTGCTCCCTGTTACCGCCTCAGAGTTCCCTGGCAATTCTGTTTATGCTGCTTGGGACTCTCAATCTCTAGCCTCTTACCCAGCTTCATCTTTCTTCTTCCCCTACCACCCTCCCTATCCCTTTGTCCCTTTTGTTCCTCACCCATCTTAACCTCAGAACCCTCACACTTTGTAGTGTTCATGTGCTGTTTTTTAAAAGTGTCTTATGTTATGAAATTGTCTACTATACGAATGTCCAGTACTTGTATTTATCATTCTCACTTGCTTTACTACACATAATTCTCTCAAACCCCCTCCATTTTGTTGGGGTGTTGCCTCACAGCACCACCTGTAACTACCCCCAGCTGCCACAGGTGAGCTGCTTCCTGGCCTACCACTTGCAGGGGCCTAGTCCCCAGCTCCAGGCTCTCATCAGAGGGATGACGCCATCTTCCACGAGCAGCTATTGGTTTGGACTTTTGGACCCTGTGGACACTCTCTGGGGTAGGATAGCAGCCATTTGTGGGTGGCCTTAGAAACATTGCCCTTATTCTCAATCACCCTGTTGTAAATCGACTCTGTTGCACCCTGAGATTGAGCCATGTCTTTCATTTGTGAGTGTAGGGGTAACAAACCCACAAACTGTGACCTGTCCCCTCAGTCTCAGAGTCCCCAATATTGCCCAAGTCAACAAATAAAGGGGCTTCCACAGCAGCTGCCCCTCCCTTTTGTGGACATGCTGCTCTAATGTCACAAAAAACAGGTCACCAAAAGATTGTGCTACCCCTTTCTGAAGAACCATTGCTCTGTTATGTGCTCTGGTTGTCTTTTTCCCTCAGGGTTTTGGCTTTGTTCCACTACAACCCAGTTGTGAGTATTTGGAGGAGATGAGCCTGGTGTCTTCATTCTGCCGCCATCTTGCCAAACTCCCCTTTGAGGATTTCCAACTTCAGCCATGACTTTTTTTTTAATTATGTCATTTAAAATATTTTACCCAGCATTTGTTGGTTTTCTTTGACAAGAGATATTGGAAGATCTAATCTGTATGAGGATTTCCATTCACTCATCAACTCACCACGTGTCCCTCACCACTACCACACCCCAAGTTGCTTCAGCAAAAGAGATTAGAGTTCTTCATTTCCAAATCCAATCAACTCTTTCCAGCCCTTCCTCTTACTTAATCTCTGTCAGCAGCATTCAGCACTGTAGGCCAAAGCTTTTCCTCCATGGCTTCAAATAGCAAATGCTTATGCTACTATTACTATAACTGTTCCTTCTCAATTTCCTTAGCTGACTCCACTCTTTTTGCTCATTTGATATTGGTGTTCCTCAGAGTTCTTCCCTAGGGATTTTTAGTCTCATTCTATAACTGGTACCTGGATGATGATCTCCGTCCCCATGGCCTCTGCCATGTGTATAATGATAACTTCCTGATCTGTAGCACGTGTATAATGATAACTTCCTGATCTGTATCACAATACATTAGGCAAGCTAGGTTAGGTTAAGTGAGATAAGAAACTACCCCAAAATCTCAATAGCAAAACATGGAAGGATTTCTTTATAAAGAATTTCTTTATAAAGCATCCACTGCAGACTCAGGTGACCCTCCAGAGAAACATAAAACTCTATGGTCCAGTGTAGCGTCTTTGACCTCCAGGTCGGGGCCGAGGGAAGTTTCAAAGGGTCAGGCAGGGAGAAAGTCTGAGGTGAGGTCATTAGTCGTGAAGCTTCTGGAAAGTTGAAGTCCATTTGTGTATCTGTGAGTGTCTCCCGGCAAAAGGCCACAGTGTGACCCCCATAATATCTGGTATGGGGCTAAAGTAACACACAGGAAATACTTCATTCCATGTAAATTAGCCTTATTCCCCTAAGTACTTGTGTTCACATTTCAAAGGATACGAAAGAAGCTTTAGCTAATAGGATTAAACGTATGGAGAATGTTGATCTCAAAGAGGAAGTCTGCCCTTATTTAGTCATCTTTGTGACATGGCTTGATGCGGTGGTGACAGAGTCAGGACTCATTTCATCATTTCTGAGGCGTAGGAGTGGCACAGAAGTCAGAGGGAAGTTCAGTCCAGACACTCGCAACTCACGACCGGACCTGGTCTTAGAAGGTAAACGCTTTGACTCCCTGCTTTTAACCTAGATGAAAGAATTAGTCACCCAAAGCAAATGTCATCCAATTGTAGTGGTTTTATCATTTTTTCCTTTTTATTTGGTGAGGGAAGGGTTGTATTTGAAAAGCTGCATTTGTAAGATTTTCCAGCGCCGGAAAGAAACATGAAAAAGTATATATAGCACTGTTCCTATTTTAATTCATGCTTCTGTCAAATGTTTGAGTTGTTTTTTTTTTTTTTTTCCCAAAGGAAATTATGTTTCCTGCTTTTCTTGGCTGGGATCTGTAAGTGGCTATTTCCCTGGGGCACCGTGTGATGGGTTTATCTTTCAGGATGAGGCAACCCAACCTTTTAGAACATACATGTATATATTTTTTAATTGAGGTATAATTTGCATATATCATTGTATTAGTTTCAGCTGTATCACATGATGATTCAAAATTTGTATATAGTGGAAAATGATCACCACAAGAAGTCTGTTACCATACATAGTCACAGATTTTTTTGTGTGTGTGACAAGGAACTTTAAGATCTACTCACTTAGCAGTTTTCAAATATGTAATGCATTATTATGGACCAGCACTTTTCAAGGTGATCTTGTTACTGTTTCTTTGAAATGATAAGTAAGTTCAGAGCCACTGATGGGACGGTTAAGACTTCCAGAAACCTACAATCCTCTCCTCCCCCACCTCCTCTGTCAGGTCTAGCACAGCTTCATAGGAAAATACAAACATATTTTAATATAAAAGAGGCTACACCTACCCAGGTTTTGTGGTGGTCTCCAAAGAGTACCGTTGACTTACAAATTAGAAAGCAAGCAAAAAGTGCTGGAAAAATCATTACACTGCTGATTGCTCTGTAGATGGTGGACTCTGTTTCATGGTTCAAAATTCTCATGAAGTTTCCTACTTAGAAACTTCCTTGTATCCTACAGTGCGTGCTCTTGCAGGTATGGCTGATTGATAAGCACATGACCATGTTGCTGTTGCTTTTGTACCTGGTCCATGGCGACGGGATGTCCTCCCAACCCTCCCTCGTGTCCAAGGACTTGGAAATTGACTCACTTTTGAGGGCTGAACAAGTGAAACTCAGTATTGGGTAACTGTTGTATTGAGTAACTCAAAGACAGTATTGGTGGCATTAGTTTTCTACACAAATTACCATAAAATACAGTGGACTAAAGCAGAACCAAAAATTCTTCTCTTGCTGCAAAATTGTAACTTTCTAAAATTTTGTTGTATTATTATTTACACAGAAAAGGAAAAAATTTTAATCAACAAGCAACAAACCAGTGAAGCAACCTGTAGTGCACAGAAAGACCTATTGCTATTCAAAATGCTTTTAAAAGTTTTTAATGGCATGGTCTGATGATCAAAAGCTTAGTTATAAAAATATTTAAAAGAAGATGTGTAACTTTTAAAAAACGTGAAGCATATAAGTAATGTACGATCTCACTTATCTGTGGAATCTGAAAATTTTGAAGCCGTAGATACAGAAAGCATGGGTAGGAATCAGAGGTGGGGGTGGGGGTGGGCAAAACAGATGAAGATGGTGAAAAGGTACCAGTTTCCAGTTGTGAGATAAATAACTGCTGGATGTGGCGTGTACAGTATGGTAACTAAAGTTAACAATACTGCGTTGTATATTTGAAAATTGCTAGGAGGGTAGATCTCACCACAAGGAAGAAGAAATCTCACTACATGAGGGGATAGATATTAACTAAACTTAGTATGGTGACCGCATCACAATATATGTGAAACAAATCATTATGTTGTACACCTTACATTAACACAACATTGTATGTCAACATTATCTCAGTAAAACTGGGGGGGGAGAATGAAAAACTAAAAGCATTTAATATTCATGGGAGCACAACTAAAGGAGATAGACAATATTAACAGGGTGAGAATTTGTGTGATCTTCCTTTTCTGCTTGTATGTACTTTATACTTTGTGTAAATAAAAGGGGAAATATAAAAAGCTTAACCATAACAAAAAGAATAATTGCATAGATAAGGGATAATAGCATATTTGAAAAGACAGCAATTGAACAGAAGTGTCTACTAAAGTGTGAAGAAAGGACCTTCAAGAGGAAGTTTGTCAGAGATTACCCAGCACTGCCAGGGAAGTGGGAGGTAGCTGCATCAGACCTAACTGACACTCAATATTAAAATCATCTACTCAACACATCCCTCAAAGCGAAGGAAGTGAAAGACAAGATAAACAGATGGGATTACATCAAAATAAAAAGCTTCTGTACAGCAAAAGAGACATTAACCAAAACTAACAGACACCCTACCAACTGGGAAAAGATCTTTGCACACAATACATCTGATAAAGGACTGATAACAAAAATTTACAAGGAACTCACACAACAACAAAAAAGCCAATAACCCAATCAAAAAATGGGCAGAAGAGCTCAAAAGGCACTTCTCCAAAGAAGAAAAGCAAATGGCCAACAGATACATGAAAAAATGCTCAACAACACTTATAATCAAGGAAATGCAAATCAAAACCACTATGAGATACCACCTCACACCTGTGAGGATGGCACACATTAAAAATACTAGGAGGGTAGTATTTTTACTACCCTCAACAACAAATGCTGGAAAGGATGTGGAGAAAAAGGAACTCTTCTACACTGCTGGTGGGAATGTGAACTGGTCCAACCACTATGGAAAGCTATATGGCGATTCCTCAGACTGCTAAACATGGAGCTTCCATACGACCCAGCAACCCCACTTTTGGGAATTTACCCAAAGGATACAAAAACACTAATCCGAAAGGATACATGCACCCGTATGTTCATTGCGGCACTATTCACAATAGCAAAGGTATGGAAGCAACCCAGATGTCCAAAAATAGATGACTGGATCCAGAAGATGTGGTACATATACACAATGGAATACTATTCAGCATGGAAAGAAGATAAACACA